>APFE031500476.1:51586-105340 GCA_000404065.3 Pinus taeda
ATGATACAAATGAAAAGACCTCCTTTCTATATATAGGAGTCTAAGGGGTCATAACATAACCAGAGCCGACATAACAATAATAATGTAAGGGCACAATAATAATAATAGTGGGCTTCTATGGGGCACTATAGTAACAATATGGGTGCTACATGGGTACATCAATATAATAAGTGGGTTGTACTAATAACAATAAGGGGTTACTCTAGTAGTATAGGGGCCTAACACAACTTGAAGAAGAGGTAAACAATTCTAGTTTCTCTTTAACTTCTTATAAGAATGTTTATGTTAGTTCTTTTGAGAAACATACCAGAGGCATAGGGTCCAAGTTGATGTCCAAAATGGGATATGAAGGAAAAGGATTGGGCAAACATGCACAGGGTATAGTTGAGCCAATAATGTTTGAGGTAAGGCCTAAGAATTTGGGTCTTGGCTATGAACAGTCTTATGGAGAAAGTTCCAAAGCAGCCATGAAGGAAATTGAAACAGTTCCTAGAAGGACTTTCATTTCAGGTTCTCTATCTCAAGGTTGTAAAGGTTGTATCCTTGAGGAATGCAATAGTTTGAAACATGCTTTGCAAGAAGAAGGTGTGCATAAGCATGCACTTGAACTAGGATGTGGTGAAAGCTGTAAAACCATCGATGGGATTGATAACATTCCAAAGGGAGATTCTTCTTCTTTCGATTCACCTCCTTATGAAGGTAATGAAAGTGAAAGAAAAAGGTATAAATCTAATTTCCAACACACTTTCTTTGATCATGTAAAGCATGGAAAATTTCCACACAAGCATTAGAAAAGAATTGCATGTTCTTTTTGTGGTTTGGTTAACCATAGTGTTTCTAGATGTTGGAAAAGAATGGCAACATACAGGAAACTTTTGAAGGAAAGGAGGCAAGAAGCCAAAGTTCCATTGAACAATGAAAATCATGCTATCAAGAAGATGAACATGTGTTGTACTTATTGCCATAAGCAATGACATACCATTGAAAGGTGTTGGACTCTGAATCCAACAATGCTTCCACGAAAGTTGACGAAATTGGAGAAAGAGTATGGCAAGAATGGGAAGGAAGTTTCCATCATTGATATGTGTCAGGATGATACACATGTTGATATCGATGTGCAGTTAAAGGAAGTTCCTTTGAAATGGATTGGTAAGAAATGGTCAGAATTCTTATCCAATTAAAGTTGCATGTCTTTTGATTGAATGCATTTCTTTGTTAAGGGAATGCAAGTTGCAGGATGGAAAAGCTGAGTATGAGACTCACTCTATCGCAGCAAAAGTTATATTCATTTCATCTTTGAAAGTACATGTACGTGTGATCGAGGATATTTTACTTTTGATTGCACTTAAGAGAAAGTTGAAAGATAAACTGCATGTATGAGAATGATATGCATGAGCATAGGGATCATGATGATTTCCTTGTATTTTAAACATGTATGTGTGATTAACTTGAAGGGTTGATTACTTTGTTTTTCACCATGCATGTAATGTAATATTGACTTGGAAAAAGTTAATTTCATCTCCAAGATTGTAAAGAGGAGAAATGATGAAGTGTTTCATCTTTGTAAAAGCCTTCTCATTTCGGAGGCAGCTCTTTTTTTGGAGCGGAGGTGCAATGGATGGGCATCGTGACAGTTGGAAAGCCCACATGTTTAGAGGAATATTTCAGCTCATATATCAGCAAGTACCATTGCTGGTTTCTACAAATTTTCAGTTTGTCTGGAGAACAAGCTTGGTCGGGATTCGACAAGTACTTGGCTTATGCAGCGAAAAGTTGCCATGACGACAGTTGGAAAGGCAGGACATTTTGGCATCAGCATGCTCTTTTGGCTGAATGGAAAAGGATATTTATATTCCTCAAGTGTTTTATAGTTCAGTTCAGAGATTCAGTAAGCTTTTGGGGACCAAAAGCCTTCTCATTTGGGAGGTGTGATCAGGAGCTCACGAATAAGTGTCGTAAAATGGTAAAAAATGAAAATGCTTAGAACTGGTTTGAACCTAAACTACTGGATATAGCTCATATTCCTGATTCTGGCACCGCAAACGGTTCGAAAAATGGTCTCCGTGTGCAGAAGTTATGCCAAAAACAAAATCGCCCAATGACTTAATTTTTGAATTAAAAAAAAAAAATTAATAATAATAATTAAAAAAGAATATTCTTAAAAATATTCTGTGGGGCGACCAATGGCATGCCACCACATCGCAAGCCTAGAGGCAGCCACATGGCTCCAAGTATGAAAAAAGTTGGCATGTTTAAAATTTTTGTCGTATTGTGGTTTGAACCTGCAACCTACTCGGCACAAGGCATATGTTTTACCATTGAGTCACAACAATGGTTCTTGTTATGTGAGTGCAATGAAGTATAGTTAAGGTTCAAAACTAATTTGGGGTGGGAAACGAAGGGGGCCAACCCCCCATACCATGTGACCTTCCGCCCATAACCACGGGCCATAAGATATAACCACTAGTTCAGCGCGTAATCCGAGGAAAACTGCTAGTTGTATAAATGCGTTCACATGCGCATTAAAGACAAACAGTTAAATCTGGCGGTCAGGTTAGGATTTGGTGGAGGATATGGCAGAGTGCTCCAAAAATGGTGGAATTGCCAAATTTAGCGGGGTTATCTGGCAGTTATCCAGTTTTAACTGGAGTTTTTCTAGGGGCAGACTGGAGAAACTTTAATGAGCCATAACTTTGGCTAGGAAAGTCCTTTCTGGACGATTTTGTTTTTGACTTTGGGGATCTTCGACCTTCTGAAACCATTGGAATAGGTTTCACAGCCATCTGAGGTCGTTTGTAGGTGTTTTTGCTTCATGGAAGTTCCAAGAGCCACCAAGGCCAAATCAGTTTGGGAGCTGCATTGGGAATTGTGCAGCCATTGAATGTGGAGCGAAGGTCATTCCTGAAAGTTTTCAGCATTCTGAAACCATTTCTACAGCTCGTTTTTTCTATTGAGGCATTCTTCTCACTTTTTAGCTTCGGGGAAGCTTTCAGGGCCGCTAGGGCCATTTCAGTGCTTGAGCTATTTGGGGACTATATTCATCCATTTTTGGTGATTCAAAAGCCTATGTCTGCTATTTTCAACCTTCTGAGTCTAATGGAAGAGGTTTCAGAATCAATTGAGGTCATCTTCACCTCGAAATTCTCCATGCAAGTCTAAAGTGCCACTAGGGCCAATTGGGGAAAGTATTGTATGAGGTACAATTTCACTGTTTAGTGCTTGGGAAAGAGCATGCTTAGGTAATTCCTATCTTTTGATTATTTATTTACAGTCAAATCTATCTTTCGAGACACTAATATTCTTGTATTAGCCTTTGTAGCATTTGTAATACAAGAGGACAAGCCTAGTTTGAGAGGCTTGGTCTAGTAGATGTAGCCCAGAAGGGGTGAACTGCTTTATCATTTTGATGTCTTTATTTGCTGAAGATTACATGCTAAACAAAACTGATATAAAGTGTAAAACAACAAATATACATAACCTGCATACAGACGTAATCACCTATTCAGCTGCAAAAAGTTATTTGTCTTATTCTGCAAGACATCAAACTTCAAGTATGTGTATGTCAGTGACTTCTAAGTGTTTACTTCGTTATTTCTTTAGGAAGAGCCTGTAGAGGGCCAGGTAGCCTCTGGAACTCATCGTCTCTTTAGAGGTGACATGTCCGGGGAATGCCCCTATAGTATATCTCTGTATAAGAAATAAGAAGTTTTCACATTTTCAGAGGTCACTTGGAGTGTACAACTCACATTTGAAATTATGGAAAATGGATACCTTGCACCCTTAAACAAGTACATTCCATTTTCAGATCAAGAGGCCCCTTCAAAAATCAATTGTGGAGGCACTAGATATTAAATTTTAAAGGATTAAATATGCACATCATGATATATGAGGTCAAAAGAGATACGAGGAAACTTAAGACTTCCTTTGGCCAAAACATAAGTGATTGTTGATAAATGGAAGTAGTCAAAACTCAATTGGACAAAAGGTAATCTGGTGTTAGGAGAATAACCAGATGTAGTAATGTACTTGGAAATTTTAGTACTGAGGATGGGGGCGTTGCAAGGAGAATGGAAATTAGGGATCATGGAAAGAGTTATTGGTATGCATAGAAGGTATCAAGTAGAGGTTTCCAAGCAAACACATATGATTTAATGTAGATGATCTAACCAAGGGATGGCAAGGACTGTCATTAGGAAAAATAAATGGTACAAGCATGGAAATGGTGGGATGGGTTTCTTTTGAAATAATAGTTTTCACACTCAAATATCAGGGTTGAATGTACAAACATAGAGACAAGTTCCCGTAGTGATGAAATGGTTCACTAAATGGGGTGAGAGTTTAACATAGATTTATGAGGTGGTGGGGAGGAGGCATTAGTTGTTCTCCATGGGAGTAAGTGAAAATAGGGTTCTAATGCAATTGGTTTACTAATTATGTGGGGATTAGAGGCCAAATGATAATATGGGATGGGATTCACTAGAACCAATCACCAAATTATAACAAGTTGGAGTCGAACGAGTTCTGGTAGCATAATAATGAGAAATAAGTATGAGGTTCAATCTCTAATATGAAAACTATTAGACTCCCATCCTAGAGGATAAACTAGTATGCCAAAAATGTTAGGGGTGATATAAATTAGGTAACCTAGG
This sequence comes from Pinus taeda, assembly GCA_000404065.3. Lineage (NCBI taxonomy): Eukaryota > Viridiplantae > Streptophyta > Pinopsida > Pinales > Pinaceae > Pinus > Pinus taeda. The sequence continues at coordinate 56,236 of APFE031500476.1, forward strand.
GAGGTGAGAACTACCAACTAACATAGTGAGGAAAATATACCTTAAGTATGACTCAAGGGGTGTATATTGGTTAATGCAAAGAGCATAGAGAAATTTCCTAACATGCAAATGTGAAGAAGTACATGCCTAAAGAGGTAATATAATGCCCCTGTAGGTGCATTTATGATACCCTGAAGGGAATTGCACATAAGAAACTGGATACTATAAGTGAAAACACTAATGATAAAAACACTTGATTAATGTAAATTGAATCAATAATACGAGTATTAAGTATACACACATATTTTGATGGAATGATGAGTTAAAGTGGTCACAAATTGTAAGTGTGGCGGCATGAAATGTGTCACTACTTTGTGACACCAAAGCTAAGTGCCACTAGAAAATAGGGGCACAGGCTATATGAATTTATGGGTAGGTAACATTTGGAGTTGGTCCTTAAAGGAAGGACATATGTTGACACCAAGAGATGATGAATATGCAATTGAACATATTGTCCTAGTAGCTAAATAAATATAGAGAAAGTTTTCATAATTTTAAATTTCGAGGTTCATGGGAGGAGCAAACATATCAAGGAATGTGGGGGAACAATGACCCTTAAAATAAATGTGTGGTGCCCCTTATAGGAGGCTAGGGAATGATGAATTCCTAGAAAGGGAACTCCCTAAAAGAAGCAATGGGACTCCAAGTGTGCATAATAGGCACTCCTTAAAGGAGCCAATGTCACCATCAAGGGTGGTAACCAAAGAAACCAATGTCAAAGGGGCCTCACCACATAAAACAATGAAGCTACCATATTGGATCATTCCATTTAGGCCACGTGGGTTGCAATAAGGCACTGTTTAGGAGTATAAGACACAATAAGGTGGATGAAAACTCCCACAAAGGGTGCAATGTGGGTTGGTGTTGCACTGAGGTCTAGATCTGGTGGGACCTAGGGGGAAGTGGGATTTCCCCCATTCTCATGAGATAAGAACTAGGGGTAGAGTTATTGTCAGATTCTAGGGATGATGGACCACAGGTAGAAAAGTAGGTATTTTAACGTTACACATCCACAAACTATGATGTGAAATAATGTATCAAACTCAATAGGTTGCATGATATCCATATCAGGTGTTAAGATCTTAAACTATTTTCCAACGCCTCCTAATGGGGTATGACCATTAACCATGGAATATTTGTCATTAACAAGGAATGGTCACGTGTGAGAGGAATTAGTCCTAAAGGAGTGAGAATGAGAGGGTGCACCAATTGAGTGGTTAGGACCCTGCAAACAATAATAGGAGAACATTTGTGGAGGTTATCACTAAGATTAATTAAAGAGGTAATGGAATCAAATAAATCATCATCCTTAGGGGATGATGTTTTTGAGATTTCACGCATTCTTTTAATATTAGGGGAGAAAATTTGTGAATATACCTCCAATGGTGAATGAATTTTCCCATCGTCCACACCAAAGGGGAGAGGAGGTGGTTCTAGAGTCATGGGATCACAATGGGAGTGGATATTGCATGATTAGTGGCAGTGGACACATAGTACATGGACTCAACCTAAGAAATATAAGGTGAGATTCTATCTTGAGAAGCATGGGAGGGAGGATCACAGTAGGAGTTTTGATCAAATGTGATGAAACACCTTCATGTGGGAATATCATAACTCAAAAGAATCAATACACCATAAAATTCATGGCATAAATGTAATCCTAGGCAAAGAGGATGTTGTGATCTATTGAGCCAAACATGATAGTGGCATTGATAAAAACAACCATGCCACCTGATGTGATTGGGAGATTAGGTAAGATCCCTAAAGGGGGATGAAGTCTACCATGAACTATTTTGAACTCATTAATTAATTGAATAAGCATGGGAGAATTAAATTATTTCCAAATATAGGAGGACACAACACATGACGATTCCCCATCATCGATAATATATTGATGAACCATAAAATTTTTTACAACAATCCCTATTTGAAATAGGGCAATGGAAGGAAGTTGTGCTTGATTATGTCAATCCTAATCAAAAGTGATGGTTTGGGATGGGTATGGATATTTACATTCCATTCCCTTCAATGTTGAAGGTCTAAATATCATTATCTCTCTAGGAGTGGAAGGGATACCCCTAAGTTAACATCTCTAGTTCTAGGTCATGAAGTAAATTTGTTGGGAGTTGGGATTTCTTGCTTGTTGTTGGGTAGTCACAACTCCTTTTTGTGGGTAGGGGTTTTGGATAGATAAAAATGGTATAAGTTGAGGGAAGTTTAGTGGAGGTGGTGCCCCTTATTAGAGTGCATGACTTGGATGGGTCATAGCTTCCTTCATTTGTTTATAGTAAACAATCTAAGGGTAAGGGTGAGTGTAATGCTTGAATTTGTCGGATAATGCACAATGGGGTTAGTGTGTAACCCACTGTTCTTCCCTTACTTGGGCTGATTATTATTACCATCATTACCTCCAACTTAAGTGTTTTAGTTTTGAGGGTTTCTTCCTTGCCCATGGTTAACCTGTTGTTGGCCTTTCCATTTCTTGATTCCATAACATTTATGGTTGTTAAGCTAGTCAAAGTTGGACAATGTTGGCACCTCTATCTTGTTGAGCCTAAGTTGTTGTAGTAATTTTAGGTGGGGAAGTTGGGAAGGGATAGTGTGGGTTGTTCTATGGTGGATTCTCATATGCACTATAGGAATTGGAGGCTCCTCCACTATAAGCTTGATGGTCCGAGGAGGGCCCATAGGAATGCGAGGGGGCTTGCACACTTAAAGGTGGCATATGGATGCTTTATTCACTAGAGTAATGCTTCCATACCATTTAATTTTGTAAATAAGATGGTCTCACCATTCTTGAGAATGGTGGGTGTTCCCCATAATGGTTCTCATAAGGTTTTTTATAATGGGGATGAGGGTTTCCTTTGTGTTGGTTGAGGTGTGACATGGACCCAATCAGTCCATTAATAGCATTAGATGCCCTGAATTTGAGTTGATTGAAGGGTTCTGAGTAGGAAGCACTAGACATTACTTAGTGGAGGTATCTTGATTGAGCATAAATCAACTCAAAAAATTGATCTTTTAAAATGGCTTCCTCGTAAATTTAAGGCATGGTGATGCTTACGTCTTTTGTGATGATGGGAAAAATGGATTTGAGGAAGAAATATAAGAGAAGTTCTTTAGTGACTTCAACTTTGCAAGTGTTTCATTGTCTTCACCATTTGTGGTCGTGATCGGTGATATGAGAGAAATGTTTCCTAAAGTCAGTGATAATTTCTAGTCTTGTGTCATGACTTACTAGTAATTGGAAAAATGTGAGGAATGCTTTAACTGATGAAGTGAAGTTGCTACAAGTTGCATATTTTTGACTGACATACCATTTAAATAAGGGGTTGATCAAGGTTTTTTGAAAGACTCTTAGATGAACTGAGTCATCAATGATGTTGTTGGAGAAATATCACAAATGAAATGTCAGAATGTGGTTCGTTGGGTCTTCCCTTGGCTTTCCTTCAAATTTTGATATATTTGAAGGGATTTTGGTTGGCATGGGAGGCATGTAGGATCATGATAAATTGGGTCATTTGTAATTTTCGCTAACCTAGGATTTTCAATGAAGCTACAAATGGTAAATTGAGAGTTCAATTCTCCTTGGCCTCATCCAATATTATTTTGGCGGCCAAATAGGCAATTCTTACAGTCCAGAGATCGGATTGGTTGAGATTCACTACCAAATGGTGAGCTATGAAACCCCAACCACATGTAACCACATAGTAGGCATGGTTCCTTTCCTCTCATTGTCCTTCAATTTTATCCTCCATCGTTATTCACGCCCTTCTCCAATGAGCTTCAATCCATGCCCAAAATACTTACACACATATATAAATTAATATTTATTTATTTAATTTAATTTGTGTCATTTAAAATAATATACATTTATATTTCAACTTTTTTAATATAATATTATGTTCATTTGTTGGTTTGTTACAACCTCTCTTCATTTTAAGTTGATGTAACATACTCAAGTCCATAATTACGATGAATGTGGGGTATTATGTGTTATAAATATTGTCAACTACAGAAATAAACATATGAGATATTAATATTGGAGATATATAATATTAAATAATTAATATATTTAATTAAGATTACCATAGGACATTTAAAATGTTGGCAATATTGAGGCTTAACTTTGGTTGAGTGAGCATAATTTGTAAATTTTCGTGGATATTCCACTAGACACTCTATCACAACAAATTTGGTAATAAAATATTAATGAATAATTTTTACACTATTACCATTTTATTAAATTTTAAGATCTATAAAATCAACTATAATTAGTGGATACATACAAATAGAAATTATGCAGAAAAGTAGGGAATGAAAAAATAAGCTCACACGAACACATAAGACACAAGATAGGCTCTCTAGGAAACCCTTTCGATAGAAAAACCAATTGTAAGGTGAGGTCCCTTTCCTCTCTTTCTCTGTTTGGAAGTATGGTTGCAGGTACAAAGAAGTAATACTTGTGGCCTATGGGCTGCTACAATGCATAGATTCTATCTGTGTGCTCTACCTCCTATCTCTTATGGTTATCTTTGCTTAGTTATGGAACAAAATTCTCTCGAAAGAATGAAACACCTCTTCCTCCTAGTGGCCCAGTTATAATGCAACCCGATAGCCTACTGGTGGTTAATTTTGACTACATCAACTCTTAACTATAGTTACAATATAGAATCTTCACTAACCATCCCTCAAAGCATCTCCTGTAATATTCCCTCACTCCACCTTGCTTCCCATATGCAATATCCAAAGGTGAAGGTGGAAAATATCCAAATCAAGTCTCAAATGGGGACTTTCCTGTAGAAGTGTGGACTCCTTTGTTGTAAGAGTGTTGTATATATACGATATTTTCATCCCAGGTCTTCGGATGCTTCTGCTTGTATCCCCTCAGAAGATACACCAAAGTCCCATTGACCACTTCTGACTTTCGATGGAATGTTGTAGATATCTTTAACTTTGTGTCCATATTCTCCCATAATGTAGTCCAGAATGCACTCAGAAATCTTGTATCCCTGTCTAAAATGTTGCTCCTTGGTATCCCAAAGTGCAGCCATACTATGTCCAAAGAAGAATTTTGTTGCTTCTTTATCGCTGATGGTCTTCTTACATGGAATCAAAACACACATCTTGTTGAAATTGTCAACTACCACAAACAGGTAGTCATGTCCCTTCCTGGTTGTCGGTAAACCTCCCAAAAAGTCCATGGAAATGCTTTCCCAAAGAAGAGTAGGTATAGGTAAGGGATGATATAGACCATGTTTCCTGTTGTTAGGCTTGATGGCACAACAAAGCATGCATCCTATTATGAATGTATCTACCTATTCTTGCATCTTCGGCCAATACACATACCTATGGAAGTTAGCCATGGTCTTCCCTACAACAAACTACCCTGCGACCTTGGAGGTGTGAGCCTTTTTATTAGCTGCAATCACTCACCTTTAGGAACACGTGGCTTATACATCTGTTGAGGCCTCAGAAATCTATGGAAACAACAAGGGGGATAACCACCCAGTCTAGACCTTAAAGCAGCTCCTTTTCCATTTGGGATAGTGGCTCTAACTGGGTATTATGGGACTAGTTTCCCAGTGTTTTGGGTTTATATGATTTGTTGGATTTTTTTCTAATGATTTACAAAATAATAAATAGAAATTAACACGACTTTATTCTAAGATGAAAAACTTTAAATTAAATCTCTTTTAATCTAACCCGAGGTATTGTTGGTTTTATGAGATATAAAAAGATGTCTATGTAATCTATGATGATATAGATCAATTGTAGATTATATAGAGTTAATATATTGTAAGATAATTCCTTTGAAAAAAATAGTTCGCATATTCTAATGATCACATATAAAAAAGACAATTCTCTATTCTAATATCGTACAATAGTGCAACTGATACTTAAAATAGAGATGACAAATTTCATACATAATTCATGAAAGATAAACTTATCACTAATACTAGAACAAAGATTTAGCAAACATGATAGTAGTACCATATGTGTAATGTTCTACTCATTTGACCAATGACAATAGGCCACAATAAATCTTCTACCAATGAGTATCTCAAAGAATACAATAGTGCATCAACAGTGATCAAAAAAAAGATATTTGATTGAAAAGACCATGTTCCATGATTCCATCAAGGCATCTACAAATTTACGATAGCGCATTCTTTGTAAATGTTCTTAATAAAATTATGGACCCTTCTCTAAATCCATGAGAAGGGCTTAAATACTATTCTTAATTAACTAAAAGTAACTTATACAAGATATTTATGAGGAGGTGAACTCTGACACATCTTGGTCCCTTCCTTGCCGTAGTGTGGTCCACTTTATGTATTTATCCTCATAACTTTTGACATGGTAGTATTGCTCCTTGATGGCATCATGGAATGAATTCCAAGTGGGCGTGACTGAAAACAATGATTTCGTATTTTCATCCTTTTGATCTTAGTAGGTTTCCCACCAGTCCTTGATGTGGGGGGCCACTTTGAGAAGAGAAAAAGTAATATTTTCTCGACTGGAAAAATCATGAACAGAAAATAACCTTCTAGCATATTTAACCATTTATCTATGACAGCTGCATCTATCTGACCATCGAATATGGGGCTTTCAATATTTTGATAGGATATCCTGCCCCCTCATCTTTCTTTTCATCCGCCATGGGAGGTTATCGGGATTTGTGAGGCTAGTCTTCCAAAGGTTCAACTAGTGCAAGCCCTAACTCCTTATATCTCGACCTCGTTCGGGACATGTAAAGAAAAATAGAGAGAGCAGAACGCACTGATACAACTAATCTAGATTTAAATAGGAACGCAAAAAATTATAGATATAACCATAAATATAGATATGCAATAGAAATAATACTTCATTTTGTTAATGTAAAATACTGAAATATGCTTACAAACAGAAATGGAAATAAACCAGCTAGGGTGATGGTAGCTCATCCCTGAGACGAGATGTGGCGACTACATGCCTCTGAACTGTGTTACAATGAGGCTCAAAGGCCTATTTATTGTTGAGAAACAATGGAAAACCCTAAACATCCAAAAACCTAACCCTAGGAGATGAAACACCAAACCGTGGGCCCCGTTTGGGTAAATTGGTACATCAACTTCCTAGGGTTGTAACTTTGGCATATGATCTCCATTTGACACACACAATACCTCGTTAGAAAGATTTATCTGAGGAATAAAACTTTGGGAAGAGAAACATCGGTCTATGTACCTATGAATCTCCCATTTTTCCCCAAAAAATGTCATTTACGGTCTCAAAATGGCTCCGGAAGTTCAGGACCCGAAATACTGCTAAAAATAGTAAAGTGCGCTACAATTAAGGATACTGGAAAATTGAAAGAGACAACTGTGGGGGTCCAAGTGGGATAGGTGGGTGACCACCAACATCCACCTGGATTATAATAAGAGAAGGTGACAAGTCTCAAAATACACTCTTGAGATGATCACAATCAATGTGATAATGATCTTAGCAAGAGTGCAATGATTATCTTAGTAAAGGAGTAGCAAGGATGATCCTAATGGAGTTGCAGCAGAAGTAATGAGGATGACCTTGGCAGTGAACAGAGGAAGAGATTAATGATCTTGGTCTTGGAGAAGCAGAATGTGTCAAGGGTCATGGTCTTGGTATTCATCAATGGAATCTCTAAGAAGAATTTTGCATGGGTTTTCCTCTCCAAGAGGGAAAGATTTTGACCTTGGCAGAAAGCAAAATATTTGTGTTCTTGTCTCTTTTGTTTTGATAGCAATTTGATGAAGTAAATACACACATACACTAATAATGAATGGAACATCAAACTAAGAATAATTGTATAAACGCTTCACAAATTGTTATCATGTAACGAATAATAAATTTAATTATGCATGCCCCAGATTCTTCAACAACCTTGACCACCAATTCAAGTTAAGCTCCTAATTCCCTTTCTAATCAACCATTCTATTCTATCCCTCTTTATATATCTGAATCTTCATCTGTGTGTAAAAATACATGCAAAGCACATTGAGGAATATGATACGTAGGACAAGAAAATAGTGTCAGTTGTTTATTGTGATAGAAAATGGGAAACCATCACTCTTTGACACAAAATCGAAGTTATGTTGTAAATGGCTTTCCATAATAATAAATTGTAGAACATTGCCACTTTTTTTTATGTTTCATTGCAATGTTTATAAGAATAATGACTGATGGAGATACCAACATGTCAATTCCTAAATAGCAACTGATTTACACAAAAGCCCGATCTAAAATACATGAATAACGAAGTCTTACAGAAAAATTCAATGCCAAACCCATCTAAGCAAAGTTGATGTGAGAAATTTTGTATAGGTTGAGGTTAACACATAAAACCCATATTTTGTTTCTTATCACTTTGAATTGTTACGTTGAAGAAATTATATCGGACATAAAATTTTCAAATATAGGACCGTGCAAAGGAGGAGTGGTGTTGATCACATGGAAACAAATCATAAACAAATGGGAACCACTATTCCCTCCATGCCTCTTTTATAACAATGCGGGATTAAGAAACTGACCAATCCTGGCACTACTCTTATGTCGCCTCTTGTAGGACCTTAATAGGCTACTCTTCCCCATCTGAAATCCACATATCTGAATTCGATTTTGGTAATGTCTGGAACAAAAAAGGAGCCCACCACTTTGCTATGAGGGAGCCCCTTTAGTGAGAATCCTTATATTTAAGTGCATTGAAAATGTTAACATCCACAAGACTGATCATCTCCACTAGAAAATTTGTAATGAATAAATATAAATGTTAAGCACAATCGCAATGAACACACCTAATTTCTTAATATAGAAATTTAGTAAGAAGCCATTTTCATGATTAAATATTGACTGAAAATAATTATCACTACTGATAGGAAACGTTGACACATTGTGCGGAGTGAAGAGATGTGGAGGAAGAAACCTTCCTCCACACTTCGCATAATGTATCAAAATTATGGAGCTTTTTTCATCCCCCCACCCCTTTCTTCCTTCACACTCTGTACAATGTATCAATGTTATGGACATTTGTTTAGTCACCCCCAACACCACCCCACTCCCTTGTCTACGTAAGGGACCAATAACCTTGTTAGTTTTGGCATCATTGGGTAGAGCAATAGCGGTTTCAAGAATAATAGTGTCAGTGTCAAAGAACTCATCGATATATTGGCCACTTACAAAATTAGTCTTTTTTTTTTTTAAATGATTTGTGAGGTACTCACAAATATCAAAAACAAAAATCCCTCCACTAGGGGAATTATGTCACATCAAGGCTTGTGAGCTAATGAAAAATTAGACACAAGATTTCCTGAAATTCCAAAATTATTTTGAATTTGTATAAAAATAGGAATATTCAATGTTTTCCTGAAATTTTGGTTAAAATTGCAAAAAATCAGCCAAAATATTCGAAATCCAACAAACTTTGATTGCAAGGCGAGTACTATACTCCCTGCGGAGGTAGGCACTAATAAAATTTAAGGGCCAAAAAATATATTTTTATAGTTTTTAAAGAATTTGAGAGTGAACAAATATATTTGTGATAATTTTTGTTTAAAAATATAAGTGAACAAAATAAACTTCAATGAAAAACAATGACGTATCAAAATTTACATGGGAAATCTAGTAATGGAAAACAGTATATGGAAAGGATTATTAACTTTAAATTATTAGTAAAATTAGATACATAAGTTGAATGTTAATTTTCATTAATCTCCTCACCCACTCTTCAACCATTATAAATGAGGACTCCTACATATTTATAAGCTTAATTTAGCAAATTTAAATACACAATCTTAAGCTCAACTATGCATGAATTATATCACCCACTCATTTCTCACCCATTATAAATGAGGACTAATACCTTATATATAGGGTTTATTTCATGTAATACCATGTGCCCAAAGGTTTATTTCATGCAATACCAAATTCCCAAAAACACGAACCATTTCACTCCTTTGTAACATTCCATAAGCATGAAGAAGTCAACAAAATATTATACTTACTGGCATTGTCTAATGAGGCAACAATTTTGCGTGGACAACAAATTTCTTGTCAAAATCCGACGATTCTTTTTTCAAGAAATCCAATTGTGGGAGTGTTTGAATTGTTATTTTTTTTAATGCTGGAAATGGATTCAATGCCATCATGAACCCCTGGGGCACCCAAGATTCTAAAGCTTGACAATTGTAACTTGGATTTCAAAAAAATTCTACATGATTTCATCAAAATCATGTCCAATTTTCCATTTTTTTCTAGGTGAAAACATCACTTCCTTATAATACTCTATACTTATTTATTTGATTTGATTTAGTCTCACATATAAAAATATCTTACTTAAGACCAAATAAAAAATTGAGTGACTATTGTTTCTATCTCCATGCTACTAATCCAATCCTAAAACATCTCTCATCATGTTTGTTTATCCCTTCGCAAAATTTTTGTGAACATAATAGCTTAAGACAATTTTCTCCAACTGTAGCAAACGATCATCTAACACTTGAAAAATCCAATCATATCTCACATCAATGTGCTTCGTCTTAGGATGTTATGATGGATTTTTTCCTAAATAGATCATATTTTGATTGTCACAATGTAAAACATATTTATCTTGTCTTATTCTCAGCTCTAATAGGAATCATTACATCCACAACATGTACTTTCAAGTTTCCATTGAAGCAATGCATTATGATTCTATTGCAGAGAGGACCAATGTTTTTTGCATTCTAGACACCTAAGGCATTGTTACACCTGCAAACGCATATAAAAAACCAATGGTGGACTTTCTAGTGTCCATAATTCCAACCATATTTGCATCTATATGACCTTCAAGCACATCATCATTATTATCGAAACATAAATAATATTGACCGGTACCCTTAAGATATCTGAAAATCCACTTTGCCGCTTGCCAATTTCTTTTTTCTCAGATGGCAACCAACTTTTTCGCTACTCCCATTAAATGTGCAATATCTGGTGGAATACATACCATGACATAAATCAAGTTGTTGGCTACTAAAGCATAAGAAACTTGCTCATTTATTCCTTCTCCTTGTCATGACAAGGTCACAAATTAGCATTCAATTTGAAGTGGGATGTAAGAGTTGTATCCATTGGCTTAACTTCTTTCATATTGAACCTATCGAGCACCTTCTCAATATGTTTTTCTTATGACAATTATTTGGTGGTTGAGAAAAATACCACTTGTTGTAGAAGTAGTTGCATCAGCAAAATATGATAGAGATGGCTAGAATTAGTAAAAACCAAATATGACTTGCACAATTGAGAATGAATGAATCAACATGAAAGTATACAAAACCACATAAAAACAAAACAGGAAGGAAAATCTTCATTTAATTATTAAATAACAAAGGCTTTGGTGGCCTTTAGATGAAATCCATAGGCTTATTTAATTTTGAAAAGCTTACTAAGTGGCATGCAAATGCATGCATTGCTTGAGACTTAGAAGAACTCTTAGTAGAATTTAAGCATTATATCACTACTATTCTTCTCTTACCAAATGTTGACCCATAGCCTTGACTTATAGATTCTTTTGCAGCTTCATAAAAACTAGCTCCAATTCTGAATGTATATCAATCCCAATGATAATTCCCACATATAAAAGGATGTTTAGGGTACCAAAGGACAATCTATTAGTGTTATTGAGATCTAAAATGACTTAGTTTAAGCTTCACCTTGAATTTGATGGAATGGGGGCATTTATTATGCTAAAAGTTGGTGGGATTTTGTGTCATACAATTCCATGTGAGTATCATAGGAAAAATCATGCAAATCATGAAAAATCCTCACTATGAGTTTGCATGGATGGATCGAAACCCACTTTTGTAAAATTCTTGACTTAGAATTGCTTGAGTAATATTGTGGTAGAGAGAGCGAAAGAAACCAAGGAGAGAAGGTCATCTTGTAGAGGAAGGAGAAGGAACCACCTGCAAAACACACATTCCTAGAATAGTTACATACAATATACAACCATGGGAGGAATGTCACATGCTCATGATCATGCTCAAAAAATATTGTAATTAGGGATAAAATGTTGGAGGATTTGTTTGAGATGCCTAAAGGAACGATAGTTGGTGCACTATGAAGTAGAAATATGCATTTTCCTTAGGGGTGTTGATGAAAACAAAATATTTTGTTTATAAGGACATGTCCCTAGAACTTGACACGGCATAGGTGGTCATGCTTCATGGTCGTGAAAGGACTATCAAGCTCAAAGGTCAACCACTAAAATTTGAAATTGCAACCATCATGAAGTAAGACCCACCCTAATGTGATAATGTGTTGATATTGAATATCAATAGGTCCAAAAAACATGATGATGAGTCTCTCTATTTTGTTTTAGGTTCATCATGTGAATGGAGAATGAGAACTAAGATACCACTACATTCCTAAAATCCACAAGATGAGATCAACAAGAATGAAGCCATGGTCACCCAGGGAAGAGGCCCCTTTGAAAATCAATTGAGGAGGCAATGGATATTAAATTTTAAAGGATTAAATATGCACATCATGATAGATGAGGTCAAAAGATAGATGAGGAAACTTAAAACTTCCCTTGGGCAAAGCATAAGTGATGCTTGATAAGTGGAAGTAGTCAAAACTCAATTGGAAAAAAGATAATCTGGTGTGAGGAGAACAACCAAATGTCGTAATGTACTTGGAAATTTTGGTACTGAGGATGGAGGGGTTTAGCTTTGGATACAACTTCCGACACTTCTTCACTACTTCAGTGGTTTCTGGGATCTTTGCACTGGTGTGTTGTGGTTGTTGTCTTTTTATATTTTCCACTTTTTTCTTCTTCTTCCCCTCCTTAGAAGCTTCCTATTGCTCCTTCTTCTTCGATCCACTTTGTACTCTTTTTAGGCCTATGTTCTCCGGGTATAATGCTTGTACACAAGCCTTGTCCACTAATTTAGGCTTGAACAACATCACTTGCTCACGCAGATGGTGGTGCATACCCCCCAAATACTTGAGGAGTACATATGGGTTCTTGGGAGAGATACCCAACATTATAGCCATCTTTTTGAATTTTGTGGTGTAGTCCTACACACTTTGGCCCGACTTTTTTCAAAAGTAATGCGACTGGATCCACTAGTCGTCCACGTACCCAATGGGATAAAACTATGACTTAATTAGGTTTTTTAAATCCTCCCACTTAGTCACTGGAGGTTCTCCCTCCAACCTCATATTTTCCATGTGGCTCTCCCACTAAGTCAGTGCATGCCCCCCTACTTTCAGCCACGTGAATGAGATCTTTTGCCCTTCCTTGATCTAATAGACATTAAAATAAACTTCCAATTGCTACAAGTAGTGTTTCATCTTTAGAGTGTCGATATCACTATGGTACAAATTGATATTGACTTTTTCTTCCATTTTAAAAATGGATTAATTCATGGCACTCGAACTGGGTTAATATTTTCCAAGTTCTTTCTTCGTCTAGTTTTTTGTGTCATCCCGATATCGTGACAAATATCCCCAACTTATTTTGTAGGGCTTCCATGAGGAATTTTACATTGGTGTTTATATCCGCGACTTGTTGTTCGAGCTGCAAAGACCTGACCTCTTTAGGATCATGAGGTTTATTTACAAATTAAACAACAATGATTAGGGTTTTACGATTTTCGACCCCACCGACCTAGATCCACAATAAATATCCATAAATACCCAAATAAATTTGTCTCTGATAACATGAAGAGGTTTCCCCTTACACCAAAACCCATAGGTGTTGGTAAACTTTCCAAACTGGTAACTAGGATCTCCAGGGTGGAAATTATGGATTTCGTAGAGGTGCAATGATTGCTCCAATAGCCCCCTTCAAACACAGCTAAGGGAAATCAAACCTAGGTTGAGGCTCTCATACCAAATAATCCATAAACTTTCATGGATATTGTACTGGACAGTTCATCACATCATATCTAATAATAAACTATTGAAACGCAAAATTTCTACACTATTACAATTTTATTGAACTTTAAGATATGCAAAATTAATTGTAATTAGTGCATGCATGTGAATGGAAATTATGAAAAAAGGTAGAGAACAACAAAATAAGCTCACTCACACACATAATACACAAGGTATACTCTCTAGGAAGCCATTTCGAGGGAAAACTAGTTGGAAGGTGAGGCTGCTTCGCTCTCCTTCTCTGTTTGGAAATATGGCTGCACGTACAAAGAAGTAATTCTTGTGGCTTGGGGGATGCTATATTGCACAAATGTTCATTGTGTTCTCTAACTCTTATCTCTCTTGGCTATCTTTGCTTAGCTATGGAACAAGGTTCTCTCAAAAGTATGGAATGTCTATTCCTCTTAGTGGCTCGGTTATAACACACCCTGATAGCCTACTAGTGGTTAATTTTGACTACATCAACTCTTAACTAGAGTTAAAATATAAAATCTTATAAAGACTTTTACATCAAAAATAGGTGGCTATCCATTTTTCCATAAATAATGGGGGTTGACACGACATCCTTCCAAACTATAGGTGTGAGAACAAAAAGGTCAACTTCTGAGTGCCATAACTTTTGCATAAGATTGGCGTGCTTCTTGTGCCATTGGAAATATCTTTGTGTGTAGAATAACATGGAATGGTGCTACACCAAAGTGACAAGGTTTTACCTCCAAAAAACTTTGCTTGATGCCTCAAAACACTCTGGAAGGCTTTAGACCCCGTTTTGCCAAACTGAGTCCCACCAGTAAAAATGGTTCCATGAGTTGATTCCTCCAAATTTTCCACTATGAATGCATCAATATGGATGAAAAACAATATAATGATCCAATACATATCAAAGCACTACATTTTCATAAGCATTACATGTAGGCACACACATATATATACATAAAATTTATGGAAATGTATTACTTTACCAATAATATTTTTGACTAAAATATTTGTCCCTTTGCATAAGGCTAAAAGAATTAACCTTATGCATTGTAATTTTATTTTTGGTCAATGGTGGATTAAATCAAGTTCAATGCACTTACATATACCTCCTAGCGGCAGGGATGATAATTAATTTTAAATTTTGCATTATATAAGTTTAAATATGATAAAAAAAATAAGAAGTAATTTATTTTTAAGCAAAAAAAATAACTAAAAATTTAAGAAACAAAACTCACTTTAGAAATTTTATATTTCCAAAATATTATATGAAATTTAGATTTCCAAATTTATATAAAATTTAAATATGATTAGAAGTTGAAAGGACAAGACTAAAATTCCACTAAGTATCCCAGAAAATAAGAAAGAGACCATTGGGAATTCAATTCGGAAATCATAACCAAAATTCATGCAATCAAAATATTTAGGAGAGTTTACAAAGGCATTAGCAATTATGGTGTTGATATTTCCTATTGCATTCTCAGTTTGTATATATTAGCTGACCTGTCAAACATTTTAAGATTCAAATGCTAGTTTCTCACTATTCATAATCAAGCACAATGTACCTTCTTAAACTCTACTCTATGAGATGTTCAAAACAATACTTTGTAACCAACAATCAACAAAACCTTAATGGAAGAGACCATAATGGAAACACGCAGGATCATAATTTAGTTGTAACCAACAACAAACAAAACTTTAATGGTGGAGACCATAATGGCAACGAGCATAATCATAATGGAGTTGTAACAAAAAACAAGCAAAACCTTAATGGCGAAGCCCATAATGGCAACGAGAAGAATCATAATGGAGACGAGGAGAAGGGACAAGGTCTGAAAGTTGGGCTTTATCATTCATTCATCATTGTGGGTATTGATCAATTGATCATCACCAAAATTTGGACTTTAAAGGCATGGGGCAACAGTAACTTAATTGGTTGAGAACTCGCTGTGAGGTGATGGTATGGATGTATGTCACCTATGATTACAAAATAAGAGCCAATGCAACTAAACCAATGAGAGTTGAAATAAATAAAATTAAAAAAATTAAAAAGATAAATTATTTTCATTCTATAAGGTTAACTTTATGTATTGCGATTTGATTTTTGGTCATTGGTGGATTGATTCATGGTACCAAATGCATAATACCTACCAGTGGAAGGGATAATAATTCATGGTTTTTTTTTTTTTAAATATGATGGTTTAGAAAAATGTTATACGTTGTGTATCAAATATCCGAGATGGTGAGTAAAGTAGGATGACCCCTTTATTTCTTTCGCTTCTTGCAAATATAGCATATAAATACAATGTAAATATTTCCACAGTGACTCATAAACCTATGATTCTTGTTATAAGATCATGAACGATGATGCTTTGCTTGATAGTCTTATAGACATCTAGTACAACATATAGACATGTATAATGCAATATATAACATCTGTTAGAAACATTGAGTATTCAGTTATAGTACTTTATTAATTTTATTAATTAAAATTTTGATATTGAATGCAAATTCAAAGTCCATTAGTTAAGACATTAATCATCTTGTTTAAATTAAAGATAAATGTTGTGAGCATCGATTCATGTTTATATAAATTTAATGATTTTAATTTTATTTTTAAATTTTAATAAAGGAAGAATATGTAATGATAAATTTGTGTTTTCATTATTTAAATTGCAACTTTGAATGTAAATATACTAAAATCTTCAATTAAATTTTTAATTATATAAATAGATTCAATTCCTTCAAAATCCCCATTGGCACTTGAATTTTGTAGATTACACCTTGAAATTATACCAAATGTTTGATAAAATTCTAGATAAAATAAAATGGAAAATATATATATGAAAAAGGGATAAAATGTAGAATAATAAAACTATTTGAAATATTTTAATCATAAAAAAAAAAAAAAATTAATTGCTTTGTGTAATATATACTTAGATTTTGTTTTTTAACCATGTACCATATATACATATGTGACATTAAAATACTTTATGTAAAATGGGCATTGAAATATTTTATTTGTGACCCACACTATTTTATTAAAATGTCAAATATGTACATACATATATGGTAAAAAGACTGTATATATATATAAAGTAATTAAAAAAAAAATCTTATGGTTAAAATATTTAGAGTAGTCTTATTATTCTAAGTTTTGATCGCTTTCCAAATATACATTTTCTATTCTATTTTGTTTAAAAGTTTATAAAACATCTAGATGTGGAAAGGGTGGGAGGAGTTATCTTTCGCCTTGATGAACAACTAGAGACTGAATTTGCTTAGGTCCTATTATACAACTATTTGTCGCACATCCTGTCTCATACTCTCAGCTATCAAACTTTGCCCAAAATGCCTTAGAGAAACAAAAATTGTCAATGAATTCACCATGAAAAACATTGATCAAAGCATCCCCGAAGAAAAGAAGAAGAAATGCCTTGGACATGAGTGGATATTATCAGGTAGAATATGAGGAGATCAATGCCTCCCCACATGATACTTCTAGCTATACCAAGTAATTCTAGATGAGTGTGTCAAAAAACCCTATTTGCAAGCCCAACCCTAATTTTAGCAGGCGAAACTATCCTAGTACCCTTTGGTCTAACTAGTCACTAGTGGTGGCAGTGCAACTTTAGATAGGAAAATCTGCATTGATCCTCTTCAGGCAGTTTCTCCAAAAATGGTGTAGAATCTTCTCTTACTAGAAGCCTCGAGAACGACAAGTTGGTTATTGTTGAATAAGGATATGGTCGAGCTGTCCCATTTTTAGTCCTTGATCCTACCTTTAGGGATCTTCCCCTTAAGATGTGGACCTTCTTCCCCCTTTTGCGGATCCCTATTTCCCTCTCCTTCCCTATAAATGCATTCCCTTACACCCTCAAATGGTTAGTTAGAATAGATTGGTCATACGATTGCCAAATTGTGCCAAATTGCTGCTAATTTGTGAAGGAGAAAGGTGATCTTGAGAAGTCTTGGCTTGGACTTGGAAACCCATCTTGAAGGAGGCCTCCAACATCGAGGTAGTAGTTGTATGCTTCCATCTTGTGTTTATTATTAATAGAATGCATGTTTACTTTTTGTAAGTGCGTAAATGACTACTTGCTTAGTATGATACTCCTTGATATGTCATATGTTTTACATTAGAATTGATCTGAATTTAAACATCAATGCAACAAATTACAGATATAACCATGCATATAGAGATGCAGCAAAAATAATACTTCATTTCATTCCTGTAAATACTGAAATATACTTACAAACAGAAATGGAAATAAACTAGCTAGGGCGATGGTAGCTTATCTCTGAGAAGAGATGTGGTGGTTTCATGCCTATGAATTGTGTTAAAATGAGGCTTGAAGGCGTATTTATTGTTGAGAAACAACAAAAAACCCTAGGAGATGAAACGCCAAGGTGTGGGCCCCGTTTGGTACATCAACTTCCCGAGGTCATAACTTTCGCATACGATCTCCATTTGACACATACAATAGCTCGTTAGAAAAATCTATACGAGGAAAACAACTTTGGGATGAGAAACATTAGTATATGACCCAGTTTGCTCCCAATTTTCCCGAAAAGTGTCGTTTAGGGCCTCAAAACAACTCCGGAAGTCGAGGACCCAAAAACCTACCAAATATAGTAAATTGTGCTACAATTAAGGAAACTGAAAAACTGAAAGAGATAGTTGTGGGGATCCAAGTGGGATAGGTGGGTGGCCACCAACATCCACTTGGATCAAGAATGCATATGTTATGTTTTTCTTTTGTTGTCTTTATTTGATCTCTCTTACGCGTAGTCATTCGCAACAAAATAGTGATGATCGAGCTTGGAAGTGAGGAGATTGGGATCGAAATCGAAAAATAACCACTTAGGAGTGAGGTAGGCCATATTTCCTCTCTCACATCATTCTAATTTAAACTAGGATATTTTTTCATTTATTTGTTTCGGTTGTTACTAGATCCACTCATTGGACTAGATGGATCACTTCTATTGGTAGAAGGGATTGCCTAGATAAAAAATTGGTGACTCTACCAGGGATCCTATAACCCAACCATCTCTCTGTTTACATTTAGATTTATTGTCTAGTTTGGTGAACCATTGAATGATTCTTGATTTTGATTATGTTTCAATCTGCACTCTAATTATTCTTTGTTTTAGGGTATCTAGTCTAGTGTTTTGTTCAAACTTTGTTTGTTTCTCCTAAACTTTTCTCGCCCAACACCCTTTTTTCTCAAACACAGTCGTGTTGGCAACGCTGATTTTTCCCAGTACAATCGCATTGGAAACCTTGTCTTCCACTGTGTGTCCGCGCTGGAAACCTTGTCTTGCACTGTCTGCTAGCGTTGGTCTAGTTTCTCGTCCATCATGAATTTTCTTGTTTAAAGTAGTGTTACCAACATAGATTTTTCTATGCAAAGTAGCATTGATGAACTTGTCAACGTAGATTTCGCTATGTAAAGCAGTGTTGATCCTGAAAATTGGGAATTTTTAGGGTTTCTACTAAAAATCCTAGTGTGTCCTCATCTCTCAGGTCATCCTCCTGCTCTGTGAGCATTGAATTTTATTTGATTTGTGTTAATTCCTTTGTGGTGTGCAAAAGTACCTCCCATTGCTTGAAGTGGTGAAAGTAAATTTTGGTTAAGTATTTGATTCTTTGAGTCAATTAAAATATTTGTTTATCGCTTGTATGAGTGGGAAAATAACTATTTTCCATTGATTCAGCAGTAGTAGTTATTTTTCATTGATAAAGAAATTGCTTTCGCATTCATTTAGTTTTCATCTCATAATTTACTTTTCGTAAAATGCATTAGATCACATTGTATTGAAAAGTCATTTTTTGAGATTTATCATTAGACATAGATTACATTGTTTAGTGATTGAAAACTAAAAGTGCATTGAGTGCATTCTCATTCATCGAAAGAAAAATTGAAATCATTTTCCTTTTGGTGGTTGCATTTAGAAAATGAAAGTGAAAGATTTAGTTAGGAAAGCTTTGTTTTCTGCATTCTTCGTTGTTGCATCATTGTTTGAATCTCTTTCCAGACTAGATTATCTTTCATCGAAACTGAAAATATCCTTTTCTCATGATAATTGCATCATAGGTGTTCAAGTGACATCATTTTTAGCCTTAAAACCGAAACTTGATTGAAGATAAACTTAAAATTTACCTCAATTAACGTAAGGAGCAATTGGAACATAACGTAAAAATTTAGAGGTCTAGGCTATAGACGTGTTTCGGCGTCATTAAACATAGGACCTTTTGTTATTTTCCAGAGTTGTATCTCGGGGGTAAAATCTCGTTCCATGTACGGAAGTGTATAGGACTGTTCTCCAGTACTTTCGGGTATACCAGAGGTGCTCCACGCATAGTAAGTATATGGGAACACTCTCATCGAACGGTTATGCATAAGATGACACTACCACAAACTGCGCTCCTGCGTACTATCATGAATATTTTGGGAGTCCCATATAGGTTTCTATCCATCCATAGGTAACTGAGTCTGCAACCTTGTATACCATGATACACCGAACACAACATTAGTGGAGATTGGTTGTTGTACGTTAAGTCATTGGTTCGACAAATTGTAGTAGTTCATGGTTTCTTGGCAAACCTTTATGCCTAGTTAACCCTTTTTTATTTATTTGTTGTTAATTTCTAAAATTAATTGACCACCGAATAATATCCTTCCTGTGGAAATATTCCTTAGTAGATCTTAGGTTGAGACTAATCGCAATAGTTCTTGCATCTACCAACCAAGGAAACCCCTCTGATGGGAATCCTATCCCTTTTCCTTCTTTTGGAAATGTTGGTGCTCCCTATATGGAAACATATCCCTTCCTGAATTCACCATTGGTTTGTTGGTTTGGTTATTTTCGACCCCTATGGTTCCGAATATCCAAACTTCTTCTCGACTAGGCTCTCCTCCACCTCAACCATATCAAACTCCAGTTAATTTTAAAATTGACCCTTTTCCTTCCTCGCATGTTTGGTCTTCTTCCTCTTATTCTTCATCGTCTCATGAAAATGTGCAAGTTAGTAACCAGATGGATAAGAAGAAGAAAAATAAGCAAAGGGGCGACCAAGTAGTTGATGCTAATGATGCATTTTATGTTGAGAAACCTTCCAATTGACCTCATAAAGTGAAATTCCCTGTCAAGCTTTAAAAGGTTGACTACCTTCTTCAATATTGTCCTAGCATTCCCAAGGTATTAGAAGTGTGGTCCAAAGGTTCACATCAACCTTTGTCATTAGCCTCTGTAGATCATGATGGTGATAAACCTTTACCTCGTGACAATAAAGCCTATGGGAAAAAGGGAAAAGTCAAATTTACCTGTTGGTTATATGAAGGGAATCATCCTATTCACCTTTTTGCTTGTATGGATGAAGCCTTTAAAGTGTTGGATAACATTACCACTTCTCAACCTCATCTTCGGCCTAGTTATTAGAAGGTTTCCCTTGACCTTCCACTACTTGATCAAGTGATTCATCAGAACTCATATCTAGTTAATCCCACTCTCTCTAAAAGTGAATCCCATGAGTCTATTTCTGAACAAACATTGGTCAGAAAATGGTTGACCCGGTTCTGCTTTCATTTGATCGTGTCTATCATGTAAAGAGTGACGTTTGCACCCCTAAAGTTCTTCTAGTTTCTTCAGATTCCAAAGAATTAGGGGGGAATCCTCATGTTCCCATGGTACAAGGACCAATCCTCCCATTCTGACAACACATGGGGGTGATCCTCCCATTCCTGTAACACAATAGGGTAGTTATCCCATTCTGATGGCACCCTCTCCAAGTAGTTTAGTCACTTTCTTTGATTGTAGTCGACTATCAGGATATCGTCTTCTTTCTTATGTGCCCTTTCAGATCACAGTACAAATTTATAATATACCTTCACCTAGCACACTCATAGATGAATGTGAATATGTTAGTATTCTTTCTTCAACTACTTGGCAAGCTTTAGGTTCTCCGCAGTTTGTGCCTCTTACCCAAAACTTGTTAGCTTTTAAAAGAGTAACTAGTCAACTGTTAGGGATCCTTCCTAAGTTTCCTATTACTTTGGGAGGAAAAGTCATCTATCTTGACATGATGGTAGTACAAGGCCCTTTGGATTTTAATTTAATCATTGTCCGTGACTATGTTTATGTCATCGGAGCTCTTATCTCTTCTCTCTTTCGTGTCATATGTTTCTCACATGAAGGAAGAATTGTGGCCATCAATCAACTTTTGTTCGTTGGTCCTAATTTGACTCTCAATCAACCATCTCCCCCTAAATTTTCCTTGTATGCAAGTGGTATCACCACCACCATATGTTAATTATGTGGTCACTTGTTCCATGCCTATGTCTACTGATGATCTAGTTAATGATATATTGCATAATGTACTGGGAGCATTAGAGCCTGATCTTTCCATTAGATCCCTTGACATGAATCCCTTCCAGAGCATTGTTCTCCCATCTGATTAGAACCTCTTGGAATCCATGGCCTCTTATGTACTGTGATCAAGGTTCCTGGAGCAAAGTTCTTTTATCTTGTGTCAAACTCCTTAAAAAAATAATCAAGGTTCTCGGAGTAGAGTTCCTTGTCTTGTGTCAAGCTCCTTAAAAAATGAATCAAGGTTCTCGGAGCACAGTTACTTTTCTTGTGTCAAGCTCCTTAAAAAAAGAAATAAGGTGTCGTGAGAATGGTTCTTATCATGGGTTAAGCTTGTTTAAAAAATGAAACAACTCCCCTTCCAATTCGAGTCATTGTTTAGATCTTGTAAATTCCGACCTGAGTCTCTCACTTGATCTTGTATATGAACCTTTATTACATCCACCTATAGTAACCAGTAGTTTGAATGGATTGAAGCTTGGGAGGCATGTACCTCGAATGGAGTCATTAGGCTAGGGGCATACAAATCAATATCGAGCATAGTTTCTACATATTTCAAGCTTGTGTAAAAATGAAACCAATTTCAAGGAGAGTTTCCTATGTTTCAAGCTTGTGCAAAATTGAAACCATTTTCATCTTACCTCTCATGATTGTCGTTTATATCAGCTTGTTTATGCCATATGAGCCTTGTTTTTTCTCATTCCATCGTCACCATCTCTTTGGCTGATCATACAGTTTCACTCAGTTGTTTTACCCTTGCCCGCGGAACATCTGCGATGAGTGCTCTTATTAGCCAGCTCTTAACCTTTACATGTTTTGAGTAGTTCCATCATGATTGGAACCAGTTTCTATCCTTTTATACCACTCATTCCTCCAGGTGGAGTCATCTTTTAGCTCTTTTTAGGCTCCAAAAATATGAAAATATTGTCGAATAGTTGTCTTTTTGAACTTGTAAAAGTAAATGAAAATACGTCTACTAAGTATACGTTTAACCCTTTTCTGGACTGAGATAGACTAATGTACAAAAATAAGAGTACCTTAGTCACATGTGGGTAAGATGTTCTCTTGAGTATTTTTTCTACCTTTTCAGACTTAAGAGACTATCTATGAAAAGGGATATCTAAACAATGAACATGCAAGAACTATTGTCCTGATATTTAATACAAATTTGTCAACTCTCATAAGCCGCATGAGAGAGTTTGCCAAGGTTCATAATTATTACATCCCAATTATTATTGTAGGTATACTATTTTAAAAAGACATCTAATATTTTAGTTTATTTAAAAATGATATAAATTAATATAATACATGATGTCTCTTAGCTTCTTCCTACCCTGCATCGGAAGGAAGAGAGCTTTATTGTCCAATGTTCATGTCTTCTAACATTTGATGTACTATCTCCCCTTCCTTGAAATCTACTTGAACAAAGTTGGTTGATATCCTATGATTTGAAGCAACCGAGTGGTGTTAAGGTTAATGTACATACTCCTTAAAATATTAATTATGCTTCCAAGACATCTATTTTATGTTTTATTGAAACCGAATTCATAATTATTTCATTTTGAGAGGTGCATTGATGTTGACTTTCATTAACCATAGAGGTCACTGAGAAAAGAGAGATTTTATTGCATTGAAGAAACTCTTCATGTCTTTCAATATCTTAAACTTCCTTGTAATCTATCAATGGTACACCCATAATAGAGGTGATTGAAAATGGAAAATTTGAATTCAAACTAGTACTAGCCCATCGCAATAAATCCCTAGATCCAACACATGGGAAAGACCTCATACTCCAGAAACGAAACAACACTACCAGGGCACTAGAAGTCCAAAGGTTTCTGGAACCAAATCCAAAAATATCAATGTATTCAAAGCCCGATCAAACTAGAGATTAATATCACTTGAGTTCAGAAATCAAAGCATTGAGTGATGAGAGTTGAATACAAGTAAAACTTACAAAATTAGGGAAGAGCACCAAAAAAGAACTAAGGAGAAACTGCCAATGACAAAGCGATGCAAAGAGACCACACTCTTAATTTTGAACTACAAAATAATGGCAATACTTCATTAGCCAACCTTGCAACCGCTAAACCCAAATGGAGAATTCAATAAATATGAGTGTGCTTAATTCAAGCATGTGAACGGGAGGGGGAGATTGTACATTAAAACCCCATCTATGTGCTTCAGGGTTGATTTGGGTGATGTTAAAACATATGGTAATTAAAGGTGATGGTACATGGTTTCATTTCATAACCTTGGGGACTTAATGGACTCAATAATGAAATTGTACCCCATTTTTCCACAACATCCCTTGATTAAGAGATGTGGCTTTATTAGCTATTGCATAAACCATAACTTCGATATTTTAGTTGTTGTGTTAGCTATTATGGTTTATTACAGTGGCTTGCATGGGGTTGACATCTCGTATGGATGCACAAAATGTTTTCCCTTGTGTAATACTCAATTAATTCCATATATCATGTTTGCCTTGAAAAAACAAGTATCATTGCTAAAGACCCAAACACATTATATTATTAAAATACTTTGCAAAAAAGCAATTAAATTACCCACAAAAATTATTTTAGCCCAAATGAAGATGAAATTACCCATAAAATAATTTAGCCCAAATGAAGATGAAATTACCCATAAAAACTATTTTATGGGAAATGACCATGAAATTACCCAAAATTTCCCCAAATCAAGGTCAATGGAATTTAAGGGTGAGGAAAAAAAATTGCTATTTTTAATATAGTTTAAGGATGAGAATATATGATTTTGATTGGTTTTGTTTAAGGTTATAAACGAACAAAATAAATTTAAATAAAAAATTTGAGTACAACGATAGAAGTTATAAAAAGTGGGGTAAAATGAAAGAAGTTATCCATAACACATTAAAAATTATTTATTTTAGTGAAAATGGTGATGAAATTATGTAAAATTTTCTCAAATCACCCTTAATAGTTGCATAGGAGCATAATCTCTTCCTCTACTACTAATTAATTGATTAAGGTAGTGCAGGGTCTGCCTCTTCTGTCATTATTTGATATTTGCATTTTATCACCCCCACCCTGATGTTGATACATTGAGTGGTGTGCGAAAGTGTGGAGGAAGAAAGCTTCCACTTCTGCACAATGTATCAATCTAAGTTTTATCGTTAATCTCCATAATGTTGATACATTGCATAGGTGCCACTCTAGTCATGATACATTGCATAGGTGCCACTCTGGTCACTCCATATGCGAAATAATTTCCATAGACCATCAAATTTGGATAGTAATAATTTTTAAGCTTGTAGGGTGTAGAAGAAGTGATCTTGAAATTGGAGGTTGCATTTCGTAATTAGTGATTTTAAACATGCATAGGAAAAAATTGTGCAATACCATATTTGAGGTCGAGTGGAAGAGAATGTGGGTGTTTTTCAAATGTTAAACTTGGATTTAGATTTGGCGAATTTAAAAACATTTAACAATGTATGTCTTGATACAAAAGGAACTACTTAGATTTGGATTTGATTGAAGCATTGATACAAAAGGAACAATTTAGAGTATATCCTCTAGCACTCAATTTAAAAGCTACATAATACCAATAGAAAGAAGGTACAGATCATCCCAATTTGGTATGACCTGATGGCACATATAGCCTATCTTTAGTTAGGAGGATTTTCTTTGTGTGGAGTGCTGAGGTCCTCAGTACAATGAACTTATTCTAAAGACTTAGCACCTCCACATTTTGCATTTCGCACAACTATATCGTGAGAGTCATTCATCTCCATGCTCATTGTGGAACGGATGATGGGTGTTTGTTAACTATTGGATTTGGATATAGTTGAATTTGAATCTAAAAATATTTTGTCATGTACTAGGTGGTTATATGTGCAATGGTTCTTATTTTGCACCTCCACACAATTAAAAATTACACTAGAACCAAGCCAACATATTGATGAGTCGCATCATATTATATATCTAAGGCACCTGCTCTTTGAATCGCCCACATTTGTAAAATTTTGAAGATATAAACCTTCTCTTCAACAACCGCTACAATTATGGTTCTGAGTTTGCACTGCAAGCTTATGATCACAAAAACAATTTGTATTCTCCACATGCACTTTGACATTTGGTTTAACATCGAATTTGTGGACGACATTCTTTGTTGTAGTGTAACCTCTACCTTATTCATATATACAATGCCTTGACAATACTGGAAATAACTTACCAATAGTGTATATTGATGCCTTCATAATATTTTAGAAGACTGATGTTGCAAAATTTCAATGACATGCTTTAATACAATAGCTTAGTTTGACTTGATATAGCATTGGTTTTCACTTTGAACACTTGAATCTTATTGTCCACATGCCTTCCAAATCAATAGATGTCAATGATTATGAGAGATAAGATAGTTAGATATTTAATTCCACCCTTGCCTCCCGAAATATAGAAACCACTATTTTGACATGTTAGTTCACTATGCATTTTCAGGTGTCCCTCGCTATTTGGAAAACCATAATATATGTGTGATGGTTCTTACTCTACACCTTTGCACATATAACCATTTTGCTCAGGCTTTCATTATGTTGAGGTGCACAAGTGGATATCACAATACCATGGGAAAATACCATGGGTGGGTGTCACTTACAATACCACGGTTGGATAAATACCATGGGTGGATGCCACTTACAATACCATGGGTAAATTTCATGGGTGAATGAATAATATGGATGGATGAATACCATGGGTTAATGCCATTTTCTATTCGGATCATGTGTCTACATTGGTGCATTTCCAAAAATGAGTTGCTTCTACGTGCCTAGAAAGTATCAATTTTAGATTGACCTATTGAATGTTTTGCGAGAAAGAATTGTTTGAATGCACGTGAAGGGCGTGATGGTCCTTGGGATAATGGGAATAACAAATTGTTTTAATCTCGTGACATAGGCTGCCTAAGATGGAAAACTGTCACTAGAATGCATCCAAAGGATCAAAGAGTGGGTGATGGATCTATATTTCAAACAAAGAATCTCCATTATACGTGTGGTATTCTTTCGTAAAATGGAGCCATGCATTAAAAATTTGACAAATGCTTTCGAAGTATCAAAGTGAATGTAGGGTTTTTATTTTTTATGTTTTAAACTTCATTTGTTATTGCTTGAAGTTGAAATGCACAATCATTAGTCATTATTTATTGATTTAATTTAATATGCTTAACTGAAAAGTGAGTACATATTGTTGAAAAATCAATGTTTATGGGAATTAGGGTTTGATTCATCTTTCTTGATAATTACTTGTGAATTATGTTGTATTATCTTAATTCTTAATTTGTTTATTTTTCATAAAACAATTACCAAATTATATGTATATGGATATAATAAGTCATTTCACCCTCCTCTTCCTTCACCCTGCTACTCTCCCTCTGAAATCTAATTTCTTCTCCTTAAGAATAGATTTCCCTCACGTTAGTGAGTATTTTCCCGGTGTGTCTCCAAATAAATCTCAAGTATTCTTTTATACCTTTCATTTTGATGAATCAACGATCAATATTAGGTGGCTAATAAATGGCTAAGATTAAAATAGATTTTATCCTCATCTCTTAGAAGCTTCTCACCCATATAATAAGTCAGTGTGTGAAATGTTGCTCCTCGGTATCCCAAAGTGCAGCCATACTATCTCCAAAGAAGAAGTTTGTTTCTTCTTTATCACTGATGGTCTTCTTATAGGGAATCAAAACACACATCTTGTTGAAATTGTCAACTACCACAAATAGGTAGTCATGTCCCTTCGTGGTTGTCGGTAATCCTCCCACAAAGTCCATGGAAATGCTTTCCCAAAGAAGAGTAGGTACACGTAAGGGATGATATAGACCATGTTTCATGTTGTTAGTCTTGATGGCACAACAAAGCATGCATCCTATTACGAATGTATCTACCTATTCTTGCATCTTGGGCCAATACACATACCTATGGAAGTTAGCCATGGTCTTCCCTACACCAAACTACCCTGCGACCTTGGAGGTGTGAGCCTTTTTTATTAGCTGCAATTGCTCACCTTTAGGAACATGTGGCTTATCCATCTCTTGAGGCCTCATAAATCTATGGAAACAACAAGGGGGATAACCACCCACTCTAGACCTTAAAGCTGCTCCTTTTCCATTTGCGATAGTGGCTCTGACTAGGTATGATGGGACGAGTTTCCTAGTGTTTTGGGTTTATATGATTTGTGGGATTTTTTTCTAATGATTTACAAAAGAATAACTAGAAATTAACACAACTTTATTCTAAGATGAAAAACTTTAAATTAAATCTATTTTAATCTAACCCGAGGTATTGTTGGTTTTATGCGATATAAAAAGATGTCTATGTAATCTATGATGATATAGATCAATTGTAGATTATATAGAGTTAATATATTGTAAGATAATTCCTTTGAGAAAAATAGTTAATCAAAATAATTGTGAAAAACATATCGCATATTCTAATGATCACATATAAAAGAGACAATTCTCTATTCTAATATTGCACAATAGTGCAACTCATACTTCAAATAGAGATGACAAATTTCATACATAATTCATGAGAGATAAACTTATCACTAATACTACAACAAAGATTTAGCAAACATGATAGTAGTACCATATGTGTACTGTTCTGCTCATTTGACGAGTGACAATAGGCCGCAATAAATCTTCTACCAATGAGTGTCTCAAAGAATACAATAGTTCATCAAGAGTGATCAACAAAAAGATATTTGATTGAAAAGACTATGTTCCATGATTCCATCAAGGCATCCACAGATTTACGATAGCGCATTCTTTGTAAATGTTCTTAATAAAATTATGGACCCTTCTCTAAATGCATGAGAAGGGTTTAAATACTATTCTTAATTAACTAAAAATAACTTATACAAGATATTTATGACGAGGTGAACTCTGACACGTCTTGGTCCCTTCCTTGCCGTAGCGTGGTCCACTTTATGTATTTATCCTCATAACTTTTGACATGGTAGTATTGCTCCTTGATGGCATCCCGGAATGAATTCCAAGTGGGCGCGACTGAAAACAGTGATTTCGTATTTTCATCCTTGTGCTCGTAGTAGGTTTCCCACCAGTCCTTGATGTGGGGGGCTACTTTGAGAAGAGAAAAAGTAATATTTTCTCGACTAGAAAAATCATGAACAGAAAAATAACCTTCTATCATATTTAACCATTTATCTACGACATCTGTGTCTATCTGACCATCGAATATGGGGCTTTCAAAGTTAACTTGTACCTTAAAGGGTGTGGCGTTTCCAAAGTAGATGCTAGAAGTAGTTGCGTCGCCCTAGGTAGCTACTGAAGTATTTGGCAAAAGTTTTCCATCATTGTGTTCCTTTGTCACTCGAGGGCTTCTTCGAGCAAAATTTTGATAGGATCTCCTACCCCCTCATCTTTCTTTTCATCTGCGATGGGAGGTTATCGGGATTTGTGAGGCTAGTCTTGCAAAGGTTCGACTAGTGCAAGCCCTAACTCCTTATATCTCGACCTCATTCGGGACATGTAAAGAAAAACAGAGAGAGAAGAATGCACTGATACCACTGATCTAGATTTAAATAGGAACGCAAAAAATTATAGATATAACCATAAATATAGAGATGCAATAGAAATAATACTTCATTTCGTTAATGTAAAATACTTAAATATGCTTACAAACAGAAATGGAAATAAATCAGCTAGGGCGATGGTAGCTCATCCCTAAGAAGAGATGTGGTGACTACATGCCTCTCAATTGTGTTACAATGAGGCTCAAAGGCCTATTTATTGTTGAGAAACAATGGAAAGCCCTAAACATCCGAAAACCTAACCCTAGGAGATGAAACGCCAAACTATGGGCCCCATTTGGGTAAATTGGTACATCAACTTCCCAGGGTTGTAACTTTGGCATATGATCTCCATTTGACACACACAATACCTTGTTAGAAAGATTTATCCGGGGAAAAAAAATTTGGGAAGAGAAACATCAGTCTATGGACCTATGTTTCTCCGATTTTTCCCCAAAAAAATGTCATTTACGGCCTCAAAATGGCTTCGGAAGTTCATGACCCGAAATACTGCTAAAAATAGTAAAGTGTGCTACAATTAAGGAAAGTGGAAAATTGAAAGAGACAACTGTGGGGGTCCAAGTGGGATAGGTGGGTGACCACCAACATCCACCTGGATTATAATAAGAGAAGGTGACAAGTCTCAAAATACACTCTTGAGATGATCACAATCAATGTGATAATGATCTTAGCAAGAGTGCAATGATGATCTTAGTAAAGTAGCAGCAAGGATGATCCTAGTGGAGTTGCAGCAGCAGTAATAAGGATGACCTTGACAGTGAACAGAGGAAGGGATTAATGATCCTGGTCTTGGAGAGGCAGAATGTTTCAAGGGTCATGGTCTTGGTATTCATCAATGGAATCTCTAAGAAGAATTTTGCATGGGTTTTCCTCTCCAAGAGGGAAAGATTTTGGCCTTGGCAGAAAGCCAAATATTTGTGTTCTTACCTCTTTTGTTTTGATAGCAATTTGATGAAGTAAATACACACACACACTAATAATGAATGGAACATCAAACTAAGAATAATTGTATAAACGCTTCACAAATTGTTATCATGTAACGAATAATCAATTTAATTATGCATGCCCCAAATTCTTCAACAACCTTGACCACCAATTCAAGTTAAGCTCCTAATTCCCTTTCTAATCAACCATTCTATTCTATCCCTCTTTATATATATGAATCTTCATCTATGTGTAAAAATACATGCAAAGCACATTAAGGAATATGATACATAGGACATAGAATATAGAACATAGTTGTTGACATATATCTATATCTATATATATATATATATTTCCATATGACACTCATGTAAAATAGTGTCAGTTGTTTATTGTGATAGAAAATGGGAAACCATCACTCTTTGACACAAAATCGAAGTTATGTTGTAAATGGCTTTCCATAATAATAAATTGTGGAACATTGCCACTTTGTTTGATCTTTCATTGCAATGTTTATAAGAATAACTATTGATGGAGATACTAACATGTCAATTCCTAAATAACAACTCATTTACACAAAAGCCCGATCTAAAATACATGAATAACGAAGTCTTACAGAAACAATTCAATGCCAAACCCATCTAAGCAAAGTTGATGTGAGAAATTTTGTATAGGTCGAGGCTAACACATAAAACCCATATTTTGTTTCTTATCACTTTGAATTGTTACGTTGAAGAAATTATATCGGCCATAAAGTTTTCAAATATAGGACCGTGTAAAGGAGGAGTGGTGTTGATCACATGGAAACAAATCATAAACAAATGGGAACCACTATTCCCTCCATGCCTCTTTTATAACAATGCGAGATTAAGAAACTGACCAATCCTGGCACTACTCGTATGTCGCCTCTTGTAGGACCTTCATAGGCTACTCTTCCCCACCCGAAATCCACATCTCTGAATTCGATTTTGGTAATGTCTCGAACAAAAAAGGAGCCCACCACTTTGCTGTGAGGGAGCCCCTTTAGTGAGAATCCTTATATTTAAGTGCATTGAAAATGTTTACATCCACAAGACTGATCATGTCCACTGGAAAAGTTGTAATGAATAAATATAAATGTCAAGCACAATCGTAATGAAGCCACCTAATTTCTCAATATAGAAATTTAGTAAGAAGCCACTTTCATGATTCAATATTGACTGAAAATAATTATCACTACTCATAGGAAATGTTGACACATTGTGCGGAGTGAAGAGATGTGGAGGAAGAAACCTTCCTCCACACTTCGCATAATGTATCAAAATTATAGAGCTTTTTTCATCCCTCGACCCCTTCCTTCCCTCACACTCTGCACAATGTATCAATGTTATGGACATTTTTTTAGTCACCCCCAACCGCACCCCACTCCCTTGTCTATGTAAGGGACCAAGAACCTTGTTAGTTTTGGTATCATTGGGTAGAGCAATAGCGGTTTCAAGAATAACAGTGTTAGTGTCAGAGAACTCATCGACATATTGGCCACTTACAAAATTAGTATTTTTTTTTAAATGATTTGTGAGGTACTCACAAATATCAAAAACAAAAATCCCTCCACTAGGGGAATTATGTCACATCAAGGCTTGTCAGCTAATGAAAACTTGGACACAAGATTTCCTTAAATTCGAAAATTATTTTGAATTTGTATAAAAATAGGAATATTCAATGTTTTCGTGAAATTTTGGTTAAAATTGCAAAAAATCAGCCAAAATATTCGAAAGCCAACAAACTTTGATTGCGAGGCGAGTACTATACTCCTTGCGGAGGTAGGCACTGATAAAATTTAAGGGCCAAAAAATATATTTTTATAGTTTTTAAAGAATTTGACAGTGAACAAATATATTTGTGATAATTTCTGTTTAAAAATATAAGTGAACAAAATAAACTTCATTGAAAAACAATGACATATCAAAATTTACATGGGAAATCTAGTAATGGAAAAAAGTATATGGAAAGGATTATTAACTTTAAATTATTAGTAAAATTAGATACATAAGTTGAATGTTAATTTTCATTAATCTCCTCACCCACTCTTCAACCATTATAAATGAGGACTCCTACGTATTTATAAGCTTAATTTAGCAAATTTAAATACACAATCTTAAGCTCAACTATGCATGAATTATATCACCCACTCATTTCTCACCCATTATAAATGAGGACTAATACCTTATATATAGGGTTTATTTCATGTAATACCATGTGCCCAAAGGTTTATTTCATGCAATACCAAATTCCCAAAAACACGAACCATTTCACTCCTTTGTAACATTCCATGAGCATGAAGAAGTCAACAAAATATTATACTTATTGGCATTGTCTAATGAGGCAACAATTTTGCGTGGACAACAAATTTCTTGTCAAAATCCGACGATTCTTTTTCCAAGAAATCCAATTGTGGGAGTGTTTGAATTGTTATTTTTTTTAATGCTGGAAATGGATTCAACACCATCATGAACCCCTGGGGCACCCAAGATTCTAAAGCTTGACAATTGTAACTTGGATTTCGAAAAAATTCTACATGATTTCATAAAAATCATGTCCAATTTTTCATTTTTTTCTAGGTGAAAAGATCACTTCCTTATAATACTCTATACTTATTTATTTGATTTGATTTAGTCTCACATATAAAAATATCTTACTTGAGACCAAATAAAAAATTGAGTGACTATTGTTTCTATCTCCATGCTACTAATCCAATCCTAAAACATCTCTCATTATGTTTGTTTATCCCTTCACAAAATTTTTGTGAACATAATAGCTTAAGACAATTTTCTCCAACTGTAGCAAACGATCATCTAACACTTGAAAAATCCAATGATATCTCACATAAATGTGCTTCGTCTTAGGATGTTATGATGGATTTTTTCCTAAATAGATCATATTTTGATTGTCACAATGTAAAACATATTTATCTTGTCTTATTCTCAGCTCTACTAGGAATCATTACATCCACAACATGTACTTTCAAGTTTCCATTGAAGCAATGCATTATGATTCTATTACAGAGAGGACCAGTGTTTTTGGCATTCTAGACACCTAAGGCATTGTTACACCTGCAAAAGCATATAAAAAACCAATGGTGGACTTTCTAGTGTCCATAATTCCAACCATATTTGCATCTATATGACCTTCAAGCACATCATCATTACTATCGAAACATAAATAATACTGACCGGTACCCTTAAGATATCTCAAAATCAACTTTACCGCTTGCCAATTTCTTTTTTCTCAGATGGCAACCAAGTTTTTCGCTACTCCCATTAAATGTGCAATATCTGGTGGAATACATACCATGACATAAATCAAGTTGTTGGATACTAAAGCATAAGAAACTTGCTCATTTATTCCTTCTCCTTGTCATGACAAGGTCACAAATTAGCATTCAATTTGAAGTGGGATGTAAGAGTTGTATCCATTGGCTTAACTTCTTTCATATTGAACCTATCGAGAACCTTCTCAATATGTTTTTCTTATGACAATTATTTGGTGGTTGAGAAAAATACCACTTGTTGTAGAAGTAGTTGCATCAGCAAAATATGACAGAGATGGCTAGAATTGGTAAAAAACAAATATGACATGCACAATTGAGAATGAATGAATCAACATGACAGTATACAAAACCACATAAAAACAAAATAGGAAGGAAAATCTTCATTTAATTATTAAATAACAAAAGCTTTGGTGGCCTTTAGATGAAATCCATAGGCTTCTTTAATTTTGAAAAGCTTACTAAGTGGCATGCAAATGCATGCATTGCTTGAGACTTAGAATAACTCTTAGTAGAATTTAAGCAATATATCACTACTTTTCTTCTCTTACCAAATGTTTACCCATAGCCTTGATTTATAGATTCTTTTGCAGCTTCATAAAAACTAGCTCCAATTCTGAATGTATATCAATCCCAATGATAATTCCCACACATAAAAGGATGTTTAGGGTACCAAAGGACAATCTATTAGTGTTATTGAGATCTAAAATGACTTAGTTTAAGCTTCACCTTGAATTTGATGGAATGGGGGATTTATTATGCTAAAAGTTGGTGGGATTTTGTGTCATACAATTCCATGTGAGTATCATAGGAAAAATCATGCAAATCATGAAAAATCCTCACTATGAGTTTGCATGGATGGACCGAAACCCACTTTTGTAAAATTCTTGACTTAGAATTGCCTGAGTAATATTGTGGTAGAGAGAGGGAAAGAAAGCAAGGAGAGAAGGTCATCTTGTAGAGGAAGGAGAAGGAACCACCTGCAAAACACACATTCCTAGAATAGTTACATACAATATACAACCATGGGAGGAATGTCACATGCTCATGATCATGCTCAAAAAATATTGTAATTAGGGATAAAATGTTGGAGGATTTGTTTGAGATGCCTAAAGGAATGATAGTTGGTGCACTATGAAGTAGAAATATGCATTTTCCTTAGGGGTGTTGATGAAAACAAAATATTTTGTTTATAAGGACATGTCCCTAGAACTTGACACGGCATAGGTGGTCATGCTTCATGGTCGTGAAAGGACTATCAAGCTCAAAGGTCAACCACTAAAATTTGAAATTGCAACCATAATGAAGTGAGACCCACCCTAATGTGATAATGTGTTGATGTTGAATATCAATAGGTCCAAAAAACATGATGATGAGTCTCAATATTTTGTTTGAGGTTCATCATGCGAATGGACAATGAGAACTAAGATACCACTACATTCCTAAAATCCACAAGATGAGATCAACAAGAATGAAGCCATGGTCACCCAGGGAAGAGGCCCCTTTGAAAATCAATTGAGGAGGCAATGGATATTAAATTTTAAAGGATTAAATATGCACATCATGATAGATGAGGTCAAAAGATAGATGAGGAAAGTTAAAAATTCCCTTGGGAAAAGCATAAGTGATGCTTGATAAGTGGAAGTAGTAAAAACTCAATTGGAAAAAAGATAATCTGGTGCGAGGAGAACAACCAAATGTCGTAATGTACTTGGAAATTTTGGTACTGAGGATGGAGGGTTTTAGCTTTGGATGCAACTTCCGACACTTCCTCACTACTTCAGTGGTTTCTAGGATCTTTGCACTGGTGTGTTGTGGTTGTTGTCTTTTTATATTTTCCGTTTTTTTCTTCTTCTTCCCCTCCTTAGAAGCTTCGTATTGCTCCTTCTGCTTCGATCCACTTTGTACTCTTTTTAGGCCTATGTTCTCCGGGTATAATGCCTGTACACAAGCCTCATCCACTAATTTAGACTTGAACAACATCACTTGCTCACGCAGATGATGGTGCATACCCCCCAAATACTTGAGGAGTACATATGGGTTCTTGGGAGAGTTACCCAACATTATAGCCATGTTTTTTAATTTTGTGGTGTAGTCCTACACACTTTGGCCCGACTTTTTCCAAAAGTAATGCGACTGGATCCACTAGTCCTCAACGTACCCAATGGGATAAAACTATGACTTAATTAGGGTTTTTAAATCCTCCCAATTAGTCACTATAGGTTCTCCCTCCAACCTCATATTTTCCATGTGGCTCTCCCACTAAGTCAGTGCATGGCCCCCTACTTTCAGCCATGTCAATGAGATCTTTTGCCCTTCCTTGATCTGATACATTAAAATAAACTTCCAATTGCTACAAGTAGTGTTTCATCTTTAGAGTGTAGATATCACTATGGTACAAATTGATATTGAATTTTTCTTCCATTTAAAAAAGGGATTAATTCATGGCACTCGAACTCGGTTAATATTTTCCAAGTTCTTTCTTCGTCTAGTTTTTTGTGTCATCCCGATATCCTGACAAATATCCCCAACGTATTTTGTAGGGCTTCAATGAGGAATTTTACATTCGTGTTTATATCCGCGACTTGTTGTTTGAGCTGCAAAGACCTCAACTCTTTAGGATCACGAGGTTCATTTACAAATTAAACAACAATGATTAGGGTTTTACGATTTTCGACCCCACCGACCTAGATCCGCAACAAATATCCATAAATACCCAAATAAATTTTTCTTTGATACCATGAAGAGGTTTCCCCTTACACCAAAACCCATAGGTGTTGGTAAAATTTCCAAAATGGTAACTAGGATCTCCAGGGTGGAAATTATGGATTCCATAGAGGTGCAATGATTCCTCCAATAGCCCCCTTCAAACACAGCTAAGGGAAATCAAACCTAGGTTGAGGATCTGATACCAAATAATCCATAAACTTTCATTGATATCGTATTGGAGAGTTCATGACATCATATCTTATAATAAAATATTAAAATGCAAAATTTCTACACTATTACAATTTTATTGAACTTTAAGATATGCAGAATTAATTGTAATTAGTGCATGCATGCGAATGGAAATTATGCAAAAAGGTAGAGAAAAAAAAAATAAGCTCACTCACACACATAATACACAAGGTATACTCTCTAGGAAGCCATTTTGAGGGAAAACCTAGTTGGAAGGTGAGCGTGCTTCACTCTCCTTCTCTGTTTGGAAATATGGATGCACGTACAAAGAAGTAATTCTTGTGGCTTGGGGGATGCTATATTGCACAAATGTTCTTTGTGTTCTCTACCTCTTATCTCTCTTGGCTATCTTTGCTTAGCTATGGAACAAAGATCTCTAAAAAGTATGGAATGTCTCTTCCTCTTAGTGGCTCGGTTATAACACACCCTGATAGCCTACTAGTGGTTAATTTTGACTACATCAACTCTTAACTAGAGTTAAAATATAAAATCTTATAAAGACTTTTACATCAAAAATAGGTGGCTATCCATTTTTCCATAAATAATGGGGGTTGACACGACATCCTTCCAAACTATAGGTGTGAGAACAAAAAGGTCAACTTCTGAGTGCCATAACTTTTGCATAAGATTGGCGTGCTTCTTGTGCCATTGGAAATATCTTTGTGTGTAGAATAACATGGAATGGTGCTACACCAAAGTGACAAGGTTTTACCTCCAAAAAACTTTGCTTGATGCCTCAAAACACTCTGGAAGGCTTTAGACCCCGTTTTGCCAAACTGAGTCCCACCAGTAAAAATGGTTCCATGAGTTGATTCCTCCAAATTTTCCACTATGAATGCATCAATATGGATGAAAAACAATATAATGATCCAATACATATCAAAGCACTACATTTTCATAAGCATTACATGTAGGCACACACATATATATACATAAAATTTATGGAAATGTATTACTTTACCAATAATATTTTTGACTAAAATATTTGTCCCTTTGCATAAGGCTAAAAGAATTAACCTTATGCATTGTAATTTTATTTTTGGTCAATGGTGGATTAAATCAAGTTCAATGCACTTACATATACCTCCTAGCGGCAGGGATGATAATTAATTTTAAATTTTGCATTATATAAGTTTAAATATGATAAAAAAAATAAGAAGTAATTTATTTTTAAGCAAAAAAAATAACTAAAAATTTAAGAAACAAAACTCACTTTAGAAATTTTATATTTCCAAAATATTATATGAAATTTAGATTTCCAAATTTATATAAAATTTAAATATGATTAGAAGTTGAAAGGACAAGACTAAAATTCCACTAAGTATCCCAGAAAATAAGAAAGAGACCATTGGGAATTCAATTCGGAAATCATAACCAAAATTCATGCAATCAAAATATTTAGGAGAGTTTACAAAGGCATTAGCAATTATGGTGTTGATATTTCCTATTGCATTCTCAGTTTGTATATATTAGCTGACCTGTCAAACATTTTAAGATTCAAATGCTAGTTTCTCACTATTCATAATCAAGCACAATGTACCTTCTTAAACTCTACTCTATGAGATGTTCAAAACAATACTTTGTAACCAACAATCAACAAAACCTTAATGGAAGAGACCATAATGGAAACACGCAGGATCATAATTTAGTTGTAACCAACAACAAACAAAACTTTAATGGTGGAGACCATAATGGCAACGAGCATAATCATAATGGAGTTGTAACAAAAAACAAGCAAAACCTTAATGGCGAAGCCCATAATGGCAACGAGAAGAATCATAATGGAGACGAGGAGAAGGGACAAGGTCTGAAAGTTGGGCTTTATCATTCATTCATCATTGTGGGTATTGATCAATTGATCATCACCAAAATTTGGACTTTAAAGGCATGGGGCAACAGTAACTTAATTGGTTGAGAACTCGCTGTGAGGTGATGGTATGGATGTATGTCACCTATGATTACAAAATAAGAGCCAATGCAACTAAACCAATGAGAGTTGAAATAAATAAAATTAAAAAAATTAAAAAGATAAATTATTTTCATTCTATAAGGTTAACTTTATGTATTGCGATTTGATTTTTGGTCATTGGTGGATTGATTCATGGTACCAAATGCATAATACCTACCAGTGGAAGGGATAATAATTCATGGTTTTTTTTTTTTTAAATATGATGGTTTAGAAAAATGTTATACGTTGTGTATCAAATATCCGAGATGGTGAGTAAAGTAGGATGACCCCTTTATTTCTTTCGCTTCTTGCAAATATAGCATATAAATACAATGTAAATATTTCCACAGTGACTCATAAACCTATGATTCTTGTTATAAGATCATGAACGATGATGCTTTGCTTGATAGTCTTATAGACATCTAGTACAACATATAGACATGTATAATGCAATATATAACATCTGTTAGAAACATTGAGTATTCAGTTATAGTACTTTATTAATTTTATTAATTAAAATTTTGATATTGAATGCAAATTCAAAGTCCATTAGTTAAGACATTAATCATCTTGTTTAAATTAAAGATAAATGTTGTGAGCATCGATTCATGTTTATATAAATTTAATGATTTTAATTTTATTTTTAAATTTTAATAAAGGAAGAATATGTAATGATAAATTTGTGTTTTCATTATTTAAATTGCAACTTTGAATGTAAATATACTAAAATCTTCAATTAAATTTTTAATTATATAAATAGATTCAATTCCTTCAAAATCCCCATTGGCACTTGAATTTTGTAGATTACACCTTGAAATTATACCAAATGTTTGATAAAATTCTAGATAAAATAAAATGGAAAATATATATATGAAAAAGGGATAAAATGTAGAATAATAAAACTATTTGAAATATTTTAATCATAAAAAAAAAAAAAAATTAATTGCTTTGTGTAATATATACTTAGATTTTGTTTTTTAACCATGTACCATATATACATATGTGACATTAAAATACTTTATGTAAAATGGGCATTGAAATATTTTATTTGTGACCCACACTATTTTATTAAAATGTCAAATATGTACATACATATATGGTAAAAAGACTGTATATATATATAAAGTAATTAAAAAAAAAATCTTATGGTTAAAATATTTAGAGTAGTCTTATTATTCTAAGTTTTGATCGCTTTCCAAATATACATTTTCTATTCTATTTTGTTTAAAAGTTTATAAAACATCTAGATGTGGAAAGGGTGGGAGGAGTTATCTTTCGCCTTGATGAACAACTAGAGACTGAATTTGCTTAGGTCCTATTATACAACTATTTGTCGCACATCCTGTCTCATACTCTCAGCTATCAAACTTTGCCCAAAATGCCTTAGAGAAACAAAAATTGTCAATGAATTCACCATGAAAAACATTGATCAAAGCATCCCCGAAGAAAAGAAGAAGAAATGCCTTGGACATGAGTGGATATTATCACAGGAGATCAATGCCTCCCCATGTGATAATTCTAGCTATACCAAGTAATTCTAGACGAGTTTGTCAAAAAACCCTATTTGCAAGCCCAACGCTAATTTTAGCACGCGAAACTATGCTAGTACTCTTTGGTCTAACTAGTGACTAGAGCTGGCAGTGCAACTTTAGATAGGAAAATCCGCATTGATCCTCTTGAGGCAGTTTCTCCAAAAATGGAGTAGAAGCTTCTCTTACTAGAAGCCTCGAGAACGACAAGTTGGTTATTGTTGAATAAGGATATGGTCGAGTTGTCCCATTTTTAGTCCTTAATCCTACCTTTAGGGATCTTTGCCTTAAGATGTGGACCTTCTTCCCCCTTTTGTGGATCCCTATTTCCCTCTCCTTCCTTATAAATTTATTCCCTTACACCCTCAAATGGTTAGTTAGAATATATTGATCATGGTATTGCCAAATTGTGCCTAATTGCTGCTAATTTGTGAAGGAGAAAGGAGATCTTGAGAAGTCTTGGCTTGGACTTGGAAACCCATCTAGAAGGAGGCCTCCAACATCAATGTAGTAGTTGTATGCTTCCATCTTGTGTTTATTATTAATAAGATCCATGTTTACTTTTCGTAAGTGTGTAAATGGCTACTTGCTTAGTATGATACTCCTTCATATGTCATATGTTTTACATTAGAATTGATCTGAATTTAAACATGAATGCAACAAATTACAGATATAACCATGCATATAGAGATGCAGCAAAAATAATACTTCATTTCATTCCTGTAAATACTGAAACATGCTTACAAACAGAAATGGAAATAAACTAGCTAGGGCGATGGTAGCTTATCTCTGAGAACAAATCTGGTGGCTTCATGCCTATGAATTGTGTTAAAATGAGGCTTGAAGGCATACTTATTGTTGAGAAACAACAAAAAACTCTAAACACTTTCATAACTTTCGCATACGATCTCCATTTGACACATACAATAGCTCGTTAGAAAAATCTATACAAGGACTACCACTTTGGGAGGAGAAACATTAGTATATGACCCATTTTTCTCCTGATTTTGCCAAAAAGTGTCGTTTAGGGCCTCAAAACAACTCCAGAAGTCTAGGACCCAAAAAACTACCAAATATAGTAAATTGTGCTACAATTAAGGAAACTGAAAAACTGAAAGAGATAGTTGTGGGGATCCAAGTGGGATAGGTGGGTGGCCACCAACATCCACTTGGATCAAGAATGCATATGTTATGTTTTTCTTTTGTTGTCTTTGTTTGATCTCTCTTACACGTATTCATTCGCAACAAAATAGTGAGGATCGAGCTTGGAAGTGAGGAGATCGAGATCGAAATCGAAAATTGACCACATAGGAGTGAGGTAGGCCATCTTTCCTCTCTCACCTTATTCTAATTTAAACTAGGATATTTTTTCATTTATTTGTTTCGGTTGTTAATAGATCCACTCATTGAACT
Organism: Pinus taeda; assembly: GCA_000404065.3. NCBI lineage: Eukaryota > Viridiplantae > Streptophyta > Pinopsida > Pinales > Pinaceae > Pinus > Pinus taeda. The sequence goes on from APFE031500476.1 coordinate 98,224, forward strand.
AGAGGGATCACTTCTATCGGTAGAAGGGATTGCCTAGATAAAAAATTGGTGACTCTACAAGGGATCCTATAGCCAAACCATCCCTCTGTTTACATTTAGATTTATTGTTTAGTTTGGTGAACCATTGAATCATCCTTGATTTTGATTATGTTTCAATCTGCACTCTAATTATTCTGTGTTTTAGGGTATCTAGTCTAGGGTTTTGTTCAAACTTTGTTTGTTTCTCCTAAACTTTTCTCGCCCAACACCCTTTTTCTCAAACACAGTCGTGTTGACAACGCTGATTTTTCCCAGTACAATCGCATTGGAAGCCTTGTCTTCCATTGTCTGCCTGCGCTGGAAACCCTGTCTTGCACTGTCTGTTAGCGCTGATCTAGTTTCTCATCCATCATGAATTTTATTGTGTAAATTAGTGTTACCAACATAGATTTTTCTATGCTAAGTAGCATTGATGAACTTGTCAACGTAGATTTCGCTATGTAAAGCAGTGTTGATCCTTAAAATTGGGAATTTTTAGGGTTTCTACTAAAAATCCTAGTTTGTCCTAATCTCTTAGGTCATCCTCCTGCTCTGTGAGCATTAAATTTTATTTGATTTGTGTTAGTTCCTTTGTGGTGTGCAAAAGTACCTCCCATTGTTTGAAGCGGTGAAAGTAAATTTTGGTTAAGTATTTGATTCTTTGAGTCAATTAAAATATTTGTTTATTGCTTGTATGAGTGGGAAAATAACTATTTTCCGTTGATTCAACAGTAGTAGTTATTTTTCATTAATAAACAAATTGATTTTGCATTCATTTAGTTTTCATCTCATAAGTTACTTTTTGTAAAATGCATTAGATGACATTGTATTGAAAAGTCATTTTTTGAGATTTATCATTGGACATAGATTACATTGTTTAGTGATTGAAAACTAAAAGTGCATTGAGTGCATTCTCATTCATCGAAAGAAAAATTGAAATCATTTTTCTTTTGGTGGTTGCATTTAGAAAATGAAAGTTAAAGATCTAGTTAGAAAAGCTTTATTTTCTGCATTCTTCGTTGTTGCATCATTGTTTGAATCTCTTCCCATACTAGATTAGCTTTCATTGAAACTCAAAATATCCTTTTCTCATGATAGTTGCATCATAGGTGTTCAAGTGACATCATTTTGAGCCTTAAAACCGAAACTTGATTGAAGATAAACTTAAAATTTACCTCAATTAACTTAAGGAGCATTTGGAACTTAACGCAAAAATTTAGAGGTCTAGGCTATAGACGTGTTTCAGCGTCATTAAACGTAGGACCTGTTGTTATTTTCTAGCGTTGTATCCCGAGGGTAAAATCTTGTTCCATGTACGGAAGTGTATAGGACTATTCTACAGTACTTTTGGGTATACCAGAGGTGCTCCACGCATAGTAAGTATATGGGAACGCTCTCGTCGAACGGTTATGCATAAGACGAGACTACCACAAACTGCACTCCTGCATACTGTCGTGAATATTTTGGGAGTCCCAGATATGTTTCTATCCATCCATAGGTAACTGAGTCTGCCACCTTGTATACCATGATACACTAAACACAACATTAGGGGAGATTGGTTGTCGTACATTAAGTCCTTGGTTCGACAAAGTGTAGCAGTTCATGGTTTCTTGACAAGCCTTTATGCCTAGTTAACCCTTTTTTATTTATTTGTTGTTAATTTCTAAAATTAATTGACCACCGAATAATATCCTTCTTGTGGAAATATTCCTTAGTAGATATTAGGTTGAGACTAATGGCAATAGTTCTTGCATCTACCAACCAAGGAAACCCCTCTCATGGGAATCCTAGTCCTTTTCCTTCTTTTGGAAATGTTGGTGCTCCCTATATGGAAACATATCCCTTCCTGAATTCACCATTGGTTTGTTGGTTTGGTTATTTTCGACCCCTATGGTTCCGAATATCCAAACTTCTCCTAAACTAGGCTCTCCTCCACCTCAACCATATCAAACTCCAGTTAATTTTAAAATTGACCCTTTGCCCTCCTTGCATGTTTGTTCTTCTTCCTCTTATTCTTCATCGTTTGGTGAAAATGTGCAAGTTAGTAACCAGATGGATAAGAAGAAGAAAAATAAGCAAAGGGGAAACCAAGTAGTTGATGCTACTAATGCATTTTATGTTGAGAAACCTTCCAATTGACCTCATAAAGTGAAATTCCCTTGCAAGCTTTAAAAGGTTGACTACCTTCTTCAATATTGTCCTAGCATTCCCAAGGTATTAGAAGTGTGGTCCAAAGGTTCACATCAACCTTTCTCATTACGCTCTATAGATAATGATGGTGATAAACCTTCACATGGTGACAATAAAGCCTATGGGAAAAAGGGAAAAGTCAAATTTACCTGTTGGTTATGTGAATGGAATCATCTTATTCACCTTTTTCCTTGTATGGATGAAGCCTTTAAAGTGTTGGATAACATTACCGCTTCTAAACCTCGTCTTCGGCCTAGTTATCAGAAGGTTTCCCTTGACCTTCCAGTACTTGATCAAGTGATTCATTAGAACTCATCTCTAGTCAATCCCACTCTCTCTAAAAGTGAATCCCATGAGTCCATTTCTGACCAACCATTGGTCAAAAAATGGTTGACCCAGTTGCGATTTCATTTGATCGTGTCTATCATGTAAAGAGTGAAGTTTGTACCCCTAAAGTTTTTCCGGTTTCTTCAGATTCCAAAGAATTAGCGGGAAATCCTCTTGTTCCCACGGTACAAGGACCAATCCTCCCATTCTGACAATACATGGGGGTGATCCTCCCATTCCTGTAACTCAATAGGGTAGTTATCCCATTCCGATGCCACCCTCTGCAAGTAGTTTAGTCACTTTCTTTGATTGTAGTCGACTATCACGATATCGTCTTCTTTCTTATGTGCCCTTTCAGATCACAGTACAAATTTATAATATACCCGCACCAAGCACACTCATAGATGAATGTGAATATGTTAGTATTGTTTCTTCAACTACTTGGCAAGCTTTAGGTTCTCCGCAGTTTGTGCCTGTTACCCAAAACATGTTAGCTTTTAACAGAGGAACTAGTCAACTGTTAGGGATCCTTCCTAAGTTTCCTATTACTTTGGGAGGAAAACTCATCTATCTTGACATGATGGTAGCACAAGGTCCTTTGGATTTTAATTTAATCCTTTTCTGTGACTATGTTTATGTCATGGGAGCTCTTATCTCTTCTCTCTTTCGTGTCATATGTTTCTCGCATGAAGGAAGAATTGCGGCCATCAATCAACTTTTGTTCGTTGGTCCTAATTTGAATCTTGATCAACCATCTCCCCCTAAATTTTCCTTGTATGCAAGTGGTATCACCACCGCCATAGGTTAATTATGTGGCCACTTGTTCCATGCGTGTGTCTACTGATGATCTAGTTAATGATATATTGCATCATGTAGTGGGAGCATTAGAGCCTGATCTTTCCATTAGATCCCTTGACATGAATCCCTTCCAGAGCATTGTTCTCCCATCTGATTAGAACCTCTTGGAATCCATGGCCTCTTATGGACTGTGATCAAGGTTCTCGGAGCAATGTTCTTTTATATTGTGTCAAGCTCCTTAAAAAAAAATCAAGGTTCTCGGAGCAGAGTTCCTTGTCTTCTGTCAAGCTCCTTAAAAAATGAATCAAGGTTCTCGGAGCACAGTTACTTTTCTTGTGTCAAGCTCCTTAAAAAATGAAATAAGGTGTAGTGAGAATGGTTCTTTTCATGGGTTAAGCTTGTTTAAAAAATGAAACAACTCCCATTCCAATTCGAGTCTTTGTTTAGATCTCGTAAATACCGAGTTGAGTGTTTCACTTGATCTTGTATATGAACCTTTATTACATCCACCTATAGTAACGAGTAGTCTGAATGGATTGAAGCTTGGGAGGCATGTACCTCGAATTGAGTCATTATGCTAGGGGCATACAAATCAATATCGAGCATAGTTTCTACATGTTTCAAGCTTGTGTAAAAATGAAACCAATTTCAAGGAGAGTTTCCTATGTTTCAAGCTTGTGAAAAATTGAAACCATTTTCATCTTACCTCTCATGATTTTCATTTATATCAGCTTGTTTATGCCATATGAGCCTCGTTTTTTCTCATTCCATCGTCACCATCTCTTTGGCTGATCATACGCTTTCACTGAGTTGTTTTACCCTTGCCCGAGGAACATCTGCGATGAGTACTCTTATTAGCGAGGCTCTTAACCTTTACATGTTTTGAGTAGTTCCATCATGATTGGAATGAGTTGCTATCCTTTTATACCACTCGTTCCTCCACGTGGAGTCCTCTTTTAGCTCTTTTTAGACTCCAAAAATATGAAAATATTGTCGAATAGTTGTCTTTTTTTACTTGTAAAAGTAAATGAAAAGACGTGTACTAAGTATGCGTTCAACCCTTTTCTGGACTGAGATAGACTAATGTACAAAAATAAGAGTACCTTAGTCACATGTGTGTAAGATGTTCTCTTGACTATTTTTTTCTACCTTTTCGGACTTAAGAGACTATCTACGAAAAGGGATATCTAAACAATGAACATGCAAGAACTATTGTCGTGATATTTAATATAAATTTGTCAACTCTCATAAGCCGCATGAGAGAATTTTCCAAGGTTCATAATTATTACATCCCAACTATTATTGTAGGTATACTCTTTTAAAAAGACATCTAATATTTTAATTTATTTAAAAATCATATAAATTAATATAATACATGATGTCTCTTAGCTTCTTCCTACCGTGCATTGGAAGGAAGAGAGCTTTATTGTCCAATGTTCATGTCTTCTAACATTTGATGTACTATCTCCCCTTCCTTGAAATCTAATTGAACAAAGTTGGTTGATATCCTATGATTTGAAGCAACCGAGTGGTGTTAAGGTTAATGTACATACTCCTTAAAATATTAATTATGCTTCCAAGAAATCTATTTTATGTTTCATTGAAACCGAATTCATAATTATTTCATTTTGAGAGGTGCATTGATGTTCACTTTCATTAACCATAGAGGTCACCGAGAAAAGAGAGATTTTATTGGATTGAACAAACTCTTTATGTCTATCAATCTCCTAAACTTCCTTGTAATCTATCAATGGTACACCCATAATAGAGGTGATTGAAAATGGAAAATTTGAATTCAAACTAGTACTAGCCCATAGAAATAAATCCCTAGATCCAACACATGGGAAAGACCTCATACTCCAGAAACCAAACAACACTACGAGGGCACTAGAAGTCCAAATATTTCTGGAAGCAATTCTAAAAATATCAATGTATTCAGAGCCCGATCAAACTAGATATTAATATCACTTGAGTTCAAAAATCAAAGAATTGAGCGATGAGAGTTGAATACAAGTAAAAATTACAAAATTAGGGAAGAGCACCACAAAATAACTAAGGAGAAACTGCCAATAAAAAAGCGATGCAAACCCCAATGGAGAATTCAATAAATATGATTGTGCTTAATTCAAGCATGTGAACGGGAGGGGGAGATTCTACTTTAAAACCCCATCTATGTGCTTCAGGGTTGATTTGGGTGATGTTAAAACATATGGTAAGTAAAGGTGATGGTACATGGTTTCATTTCATAACCTTGGGGACTTAATGGACTCAATAATGAAATTGTACCCCATTTTTCCACAACGTCCTTTGATTAAGAGATGTGGCTTTATTAGCTATTGCATAAACCGTAACTTTGATATTTTAGTTGTTTTGTTAGCTATTATGGTTTATTACAATGGCGTGCATGGGGTTGACATCTCGTATGGATGTACAAAAAGTTTGCCCTTGTGTAATACTCAAATAATTCCATATATCATGTTTGCCTTGAAAAAACAAGTATCATTACTAAACACCTTGGAAATGTAAATGGAAATGGAGAAACACCTTTCCAACATTAACAATAATGATGATTGGATATTGAGAAAAATTTGGCACCCTTTCATAACCCATATTAAAAACAAGGCCAACATTATTATTAAATAATACAATGTGCCTAATTAGCTGACCCGGATTTTAGTTTTGCATTGAGCATTGGTTCTTACCATTTATGATAGCTCGTTAACTCACTCTTAAGCCTAAATAACTTGTCTTGTAAAAATGCGTTGAGCTACTAAAAATGAAATGTTGAGAAGGTTAAACATTAACACATGGTCTCCAAATTGCTCAAAAATAATAACCATGTTCTTAACCCTTTATGGAACATAGGGGATGTTGATTATAAGAAAGCCTAATGATACACAAGTTTTCCAAAGGAAAAGTATATTGAATATAAATTTCCTTCTTTATCACTGACCCTTACAATAGACAACACTAGTGGTAAGTGCTCACTGATTTTGGTAAGTTAGATATTTCACGGTCATGGTCGTTAAGCTAAAAAAGAACTCAATGTTGAACGCTCAATTGTCAAAGAAATGCAGTAGTAAGGTTGCATACTAAAACATTAGATAGTAGTTACTCTCTCCTTTAAACTTTGGGCCATTATTATGGTGATACCAAATAATGATGAAACCTTTTTAGGCAAATTATCCATGATTATCGATGATTTTTCCAAGGCATAAATCATAGGGATTGGATAAGAATATAAACCCAAATAGTGATGATATTAAATACCATTTAAATATTCAACATCACTTAACTCAATGTTGATAACTTAGGACAATGACCTATAGTTAATACAATTATCATTTATTGCTTTTTAAGTATTATCATAAATTATGTGTAGATGTATCCAATTTCAACCATGCTTCCCTTCTAAGATCAATTTTAAAAACTTTTGAAACTAAGAAGTCGTTTTGACATCTTGATTTTAGTAATATATATTTTTTAATTTAATCATTTTATGTAGTTTTTATATAACATTACCCAAACTATCTCCTACTCTATTACTTTTGCCTCAATAGAATTCAATTTTCAATTAGAGTGCTCTCAAAGAATGAAGTGTTGAATCAAGGACACAGATAAATGATGAGTTGAAATGCAAAGAAAAAATGCAGAAAGATAATGGAAGGAAAAAACATAAGCTTTATAAGTAACATGATAAGGAGAATGATAAAGGTGAAAGTCCATGGGCTGGAAATATAGAAGAGAAGTTGATTATTATAGAAATGGCGAGTGTGCAAGGAGG
>APFE031500478.1:0-16321 GCA_000404065.3 Pinus taeda
AAGGATAATGTACTAGGAGTTGGACTTTAGAGTATGTGTTCAAGCAAATAATCTTCATCCAGTTGTCCTCCTCCCATGGTTGTCTCTAAGTTATAGAGTTGGGCTGAAAAAAATTCATCTTCTTCCTCCTCCTCCATCCATAAAGGTAAGTCAGGTTCTATAGATGGTTGGGCAGGAGGTTACAGGACTAACTGCTTGGACATATGCCCATTTTTTATAGTCATATTTCCAGTCATGCAACTAATATAGGCATTGGAAGTGGCTAACTAGGGCCTCCCAAGGATGAGAGGGTAACCAGTAAGCTTGGACTTAGGTTGGAGAACTAGGAAATCTGTAGGGTACTCCTAAGAGTCAATGGAGACCATCACATACTCCACAATCCCCTCAGGGGTCACTTTGGAATGATCTGCAAGTTGCAAGACTGTTGTGGTCTTTCTCAATGAACCCTGGAGATTCAAATTGAGCATGGTGTCCTTAGTCATCACATTAAGGGCAGCTCCAAGATCAATCAAAGTGTGTGGCTCAATGGTGCCATTGATGTGCACATCTACTACAGGGCTTCCAAGGTCCAAATACTTTGGACAAATTACCTGCTCCAGCATTAAGGCGAACAACTATCCAATGAAATTAATGGTAGGGGCGTCTCTTTTTCACCTCCCTAGATGTTTGAAGCAGTTCTCCTTAATAAGCTTGTTGTAAATAGGTACATCCTTTATGGCTTGGAGAAGTGGAATTTTGATACATAGATTTTTCAATTCTCCTAGAAGTTCACTCTCTTCTGGGGTAGGCTGGAGTGGTTGGGTTAATCTCTCAGGAAAGGGTGGTGGATTTACTTTAGGCATCATTTCCTCTCTTTCTTCCTCACTCTCCATAGGTGGAGGTAGAAGTTGGTTGTCCGGGAGTACTCTCCCAGATCTTAGGTTTATTTCTTGAGACTCCACATCATAAGAAGGATATGATGTCTCTCCACTATATACGTGTTGTGCCTGTCTGTTGTTTGGGTTCGGATTTGGCTGAGCAGGCATATGGGGTTGTTTAGGTGGAGAAGGGTGTAAAATCTATGGTTGAGTAGTTGGTGAAGGCAATAAAGCTGTAGCATTATTGTATGGGGGCTTACACCCCTACGGAAATGCATTCCACTGAGGTTATGGCAGAGCATATGGCTGAAATGATTGGCCGGTCAGATGGGAATGGTACTGAGGTGCAAAGGACCAAGGAGGAGGTGTAGACCAGGAATGATGATAAGGAGGCCCCCAAGAGGGAATGGATGTGATCTGGTTGGGGTTGAATATGCATGGTATGAGCCTTGCATGACCTGCTGGTATGGCCGAGGCCCATGAGGTGTCCTTTGATTTATGTAGCATAGATGTTCAGTCACCCCTTTAGCTCCCTGATATACAACTTTTAGTCTAGGTAGAGAAGGGCACTTGTCTGTGGAGTGGTTTTCTTCACAAACTGAGAAGACTTCAACCAAGTTTAATGGACATTCATTCCTAGGGTGCCTCCTTATGCATCTAGGGTAAGAAATGGCTAAGGCTCTCTCTACTTCCTCTGGTTTTATCTTAATGTGGATAGTGTCCATCTATAGGGCAAGGGTTTGCAACATCTCACTCTTGAAATCTTCCAGCATGTTTCCAATTTCACCCTTGATGGATGTGTTGGAAGAGGATGGACTGACCATGGGTTGACTACCCCTACCCTTTTTCCTAGCTGCCCTAGAATGGTTTCTAAAGATAGTCTTGATATCTTCATAGGGTAGCTCGTAGATGTCCCCTATTGCTAGCAAGTTTAGGGTATCCAGAAGATCTTCCCTTACCCCTCTAAGCAGGACTAGCTTCAATGACTGAAGATCAAGTGTGCTCCTGACCCTTTTGTAGCTAAGATGGAATCTTTCTTCATAATCCTCTAGGGATTCATAATGCCCTAAGGTCATCCTAATTATTTTTGTCTTTCGTGTCTTTAGACGTGTAGTAGTCTCGATACTTGTTGTTGAAGGCTTGCTGCATCTGAGCCCAAGTTGTGATGCTATCCCCAGGTAAACACATAAACCAGCATCCTTGAGAGTGGATGGGAATAGTTTCAACTTCTACTCATCATTGGTGTAATCATAGGTTCTGCATATAACAACAAACTAAAACAAGAAAGTGTCTGTATCTTCTGAGGTCAGGCCATGGAAATTAGGAAGAGAAAAGGGGCTTATATTCTTCATCTTTGTATCCCCATTAGTTTCTCTAATTGGAAAGGCACCCTCAACTTGTTGAAAATGGCAATAAGAAATTCTAAAAATATAAGTGCTAAAAATAACACTGCTAAAAATAGTATTTTGAGTACCAGTGCTGGATTTAGCAATTCAGGATGGATTCCTATTTTAGTCAGTCCCAAGCAAAAATTGAATTTGAACTTAGCAACTGTTTGAAAATAAATTAATTAATTCTCCATGAGTTAATTAGTTGTGAAAAATCAAACATGAAGTCTATGTAAGGAAATGCAACATTTTATCCATTAATTGAGGAATTTATCCATCAGTTAAAGAGACAAGGATGAGTTCTAATTTGAGTTGTAATTAGTTAGCTCAGTTAACTGAGTCAAGTCTAGTTAGATTGATTTAAACAATTTGTTTAAATTAATGTGAGTTCAGTTAGTTAATCCATGCTTGCATACTACTGCTGCATTTCAGATAATTGAATATTCTCTCATGAATAACTCATGCATGTCAGTTCAGACAGAGACCCAGTTGAGATCAGAGAAGGGACATTGTACTATCCATTGGATGAATATTTTTCCTATAAAGGAAGCTCATCCATGATGAGGATTTATCTCCTTCAGGACTACGTAGTTGGATCAGAGGTTAGTGAGTGTGTGAAGAGGCAAATTCACACAAGTGGCTACACTGGACTCTAATCAAAATTGCGCAATGAAATAGGAGGCTTGGAGGGCAGACCAGAGGTTAGATAGAGGCCTTCGACTATCTATGAGTAGCAGAGGTATTGCAGAGAGAGAAAGATAGATTTTAAGCTGATTCTTTTTGTAATACTATTTATATTTCCACTTGCATGATAATACATAGTTGGGGTTTTAGGCTGGTGCTTTCCCTTGGTTATATCTTCTATGTTATGTGTGATTGATTTCTTCTTATCAGTTATATGTGTCCAATTTATCTTGCTCATATTCGATTTATCTTCTGCATAATTGTTTGTAGAAGTGGATCAAGTATTTTGCTTTAGTATATTGCATTATCAGGTGATCTACAGTGAGAATTTCTACATGGTATAAGAGGAAAGGTGATCAAAGGAGACAACAATATACTGAGAGGAGATTTCAAAGTTTTCAGTTTTGGGTTGAGAGTTTGCAGAGCAGATCTGAAAATTTTTGTACAAAATTTTCAGAAACAAATAGCATATTTGGATTCCTTGCGGAAAAGTACCCAAAATAAAACAAAAAAAATTGGTTGAATCGGAGTTCGGATGAGGGAGATATTTCTAATTTAAAATCAACACTTTTTCTAGAAAATTTCGTGACGGCGGGAAATATGAAACAGATTGGCATGCTAGCCAAGAACCTATATGTACTTGAGGTACAAGATGCATGAAAATCCTTGAGGAGCAAGGCAAAGGTTATATACTTGGTGGTTGAGAGGGAGATTACATTACCTCTCCACATGCAGCGCCAAAAGAAGTCTCAGATGATTGTGGAGGAACCATGATTAGTGAAGCAACTTCAGGAGGTTCTGGAGTAGCCACAACTAGAGAAGCTGAGTGGAGATCGAGTAGATACATCTACTCATGTAGAGACCTCCAGTAGGGGGAAATTTCGAGCCAGGTGGGCAGAGGGATCACATGAAGCCATACCTCTAGGTAGGAGGTGGGGCGATGTGGAGTGATCGTCCCATGGAGGCTGATATGGGGGCAGGACCCTTGAGGTACTGAACCTCCTTGATTTGACTTTGCTACGGGAGCCCTGATGAGGAGTAGCAGGACTTATTGATTGGGTAGAGACAGATGTGGATGGAGTGGCAGAGAGAGCTACAATGTAGGAGTCCGAGATGCATGGAGTGTTACAGCATCTCAGAGGTCAGAGAGGGAGCACTTGTTAGCATTAAGTAGAGTTTCAGCATCAGAGTATGTTTCTAGTTTGGGCAACAAGGAATGAAAAATGGAAGTGCTAAAAATAGCATTCTATTTTTAGCAGTTCAGGACGGATTCCTATTCAGCCCCTAGACTAGAAATAGGAAGTAAAATTCGAATTTGAACTTAACAACTGTTTGAAAATAAATTAATTAATTCTCCATGAGTTAATTAGTTGTGAAAAATCAAACATGAAGTCTATGTGAGGACATGCAACAGTTTATCCATTAATTGAGGAATTTATCCATTAGTTAAAGAGATAAGGATGAGTTCTAATTTGAGTTGTAATTAGTTGGATTAGTTAACTGAGTCAAGTCCAGTTAGATTGCTTTAAACAATTTGTTTAAATTCATGTGAGTTCAGTTAGTTAATGCATGCTTGCATATAACTGCTGCACTTTAGATAACTGAATATTCTCTCATGAATAACTCATGCATGTCAGTTCAGACAAAGACCCAGTTGAGATCAGAGAAGGGATAGTGTACTATCATTTGGATGAATATTTTTCCTGCAAATGGAGCTCATCCATGATGAGGATTTATCTCCTTCAAGATTACGTAGTTGGATCAGAGGTTAGTGAGTGTGTGAAGAGGGAAATTCACACAAGTGGCTGCACTGGACCCCAATTAAAATTACACAAAAAATAGGAGGATTGGAGGGAAGACCAGATGTTGGATAGAGGCCTTTGATTGTCTATGAGCAGCAGAGGTATTCCAAAGAGAGAAGGATAGATTTTGAGAGGATTATTTTTGTAATACTGGTTATATTTCCACTGGTATGATAATGTAGAGTTGGGGTTTTAGGTTGATGCTTTCCCGTGGTTATATCTTCTGTGTTACGTGTGATTGATTTCTTCTTACCAGTTATATGTGTTAAATTGATCTTGTTCATATACGATTAAGCTTCCGCATAATTGTTTGAAGTGGATAAAGTATTTTGCTTTAGTATATTTCACTATCAGGTGATCTACAGTGAGAATTCTACACAACTCTTTCTCTATTTCCTTTGTCATTTCTATTTTCAGCCATTGGGCTAGTTGGAATGGGTTCTGCTTCTTATTCTCCCCCTGTAGGTTCTTCAAATGTATCTGGTTTTTCACCTAAGGGTTCCTCCAATTCACAACCACCGAAGAAGAGGGAAGGTTGGATGTTCGAAGCAATGGGGGTATTTGGAAAAAATTTCCCTAAGTTATCCCTATTCCTATGAGGCATAAAAGAAGTGTTTTTGTTTTGTTTTGTAATTTTTTTTTTCAAGATTTGAAAATAATTGTAGAATTGAAATTGCAGACTGAATGAAAACTAACTGCTTGAATGAAATCTTACTTTCTGAATGGAAAGGAAAGCAAAGAAAGCAGAATGGAAAAGAAAACCATCTAAAGTACTTTTGCAAAAATGAAGCTAATAGCAGAACATCAAAAACAATAAATGGAAGAAAGAAAGTAGTAATCACATATTACTCAGACACCTCCCTGGCAATGACACCAAAAAGTGATGTATTGCAGCAAGAATGCTGCAACTCTTGGGGCTACCAACTTTACTTTATGAACTCGAGGTTCGTACAAACTTGGAGGTGACAGTGCTGTATACCAAAGTAAATGTGATGGGCCTTCCCTTTGTCACTACTAAGCTAGCGATAGACCACTAAGGTTTTCCAAACCAGACTTCTATGGATTCAAAAGAAGCTTTATTACCAATGAGGGAAAGGGAAATCTACTATAAAATAAAGCTCGTCTACTACAGTAAGGAAAAAGACTAAAATCAAATGCTAAAACACACCATTTTCTAACTAACTGCTAAGAGGCCTCGCTTCAAAAGAATGCTAGGTGAACATGTATGAAATCCTATTGTCCCAAGCATGTAGATTCAAACCATTAAACCTTCTCCTGTTGTGCATGCAAATGAATAAAATAAATATGTTTTTCTTTTTGTCTTCTTCTTATGTGAGAGTGTGAAAGCTAATCTCTTTTGGTGATATGGAAGGTCGCTTAGCGATGATGGTGAATGGTCAAAAGTCTCGGGAGACAAGTAGGGACACTTTTCTAGCTTCCTTGAGGCATTTTCCTCAATTCTTCCTCACAATATGCCACTACAGGTCAACCTATAGGGTATCCTAATGCGTTCTACAAGATGTCTTGAAAACCTACAAGATCCCCTGTATTTCTATAGGATACAACTGAGAGAAAAAGGATGGGTGTTGAAGTTGATGGAAGGCTTAGGGAAGGTGGTTGGTGGATGGAATGAGGCAAGGGAGTGCCTAGGACCATTTCATAACTCAAAACCAAAGTTGGGAGATGGTTGGATTTGCTCAACAAGCTTGGACAAGTTTCCTTATGAAATGATGAAATTGCTGAGGGTTTTAGTGAAAGAAAGGAATGATCATGGATGGATGAAGTTGTGATGAGGGTGCTGACTATGAAACTGTCTATACTTTTGAAACACATGCACTACATAATACATGGAAATTTACCCAAAAATTATGCAAACAAGAAGAATTTCAATTATCTAAGGAAAACAGAATTTCATGAGCTAGTTGCCTACTTCATGCATGAGGAAAAATTGCATAATAATATGGAACATTGAAGAGATCTAATGTAAGACTGAAGATAAAATAAACGATAACTAAATCCTACTATTTCAAACCGATCAAATGTTGGCCTAAGTACAGAAAACCCTAAATTCCATGAGAAAGTAGAATTCTATCTTTTTGGGGCTGCATAGGAGTTCTTTCCTCAAACCATGATCCTTGAAGGAAGGAGTGAGGCCAAAATCACCTACTGACAAATTTTTGATTTTCCTTTATCTCTTATAAGCTACTGCTGAAGTAAAGCATATATGGAAGAAAAATAATAAGAAAACTGATCAAATCTACACTACTTGCAATGAAATAATTCTAAAGACAATTCAACCATTAATCTATGAAATCAATCTAAGCATACAAATACAAGAAGAGAAGCCTTTGATACTAGGGTTGGGCCCTAACCCAAGAGCTTCATCACTCTGAGTTAACTCAGTAATGGATCAAGGAATTGCTCATTCTCATTATCAAAACAGAAAATTACATAACAATGTCTTCCACAAGTCTTGAACTCAAAAATGACTAGTGTTTTTATAGAAAAAAATCGAATCCTAATGAGGCTATAGGCCTCTTTATTTATACAAGTGAAGTTTGCAATGAATTCCTTAAATCTAGGGAGGCTCGACTCCCAAACGTGAGATAAACTAGCTCTTTAACTATCACTTGCTTGACTGCCTTTTGATCTCCATGACTTGGATGCTTATACTTCGAGTTAGTGTGATTGATGGAGGAATATTCGAATGAGGGAGGAGTCAATGAGAAGGATCTTCCTCCTCAAATCTCTCCTCCTTGTATCATTCAAGTTTCAGCCCTTAATTAGCCAAAATTCCATGATTTTCTCTCACAAACCTGCAAACAATGCACATTAACCCACTAGGCATAATATCTCACTTTGACTCATCTCATTAAACAAAATACAATCAAAATATCTAATAAATTGTGAGAAGAGTTGATTTGACTAAGCTAGGAGGTGGATTAAGGTCCATATAGTTACCCAATAATGAGGCTCATCATTTTAGATACGAGAAATCATTTCCAAAAGGCTGGAAATGTCTCACCCGTTTCTGGCAATTTCTTGGGAGCTTCTGATGTTTTTGCATTAATTTCTTAGAAGTTGTATTTGAAAAAATAGAAAGAAGGAAATAAAGGGTTTTCTAATCCTTCCCTAGCTCACTAGATCAAAAGAAATATCTCTAAAACATGAAAGCTCAAGTAAAAAAAATAAGATATTTTATGGGAGGTGAAGGGAAATAACCTCAATGAAAAGATCTTCTGGTCACATTTTTCAAAATTGTTTCCTGGCATTACCTTTATTTCTTACAGTTTCCTAAAAAATCTATCCTAAGTGTTCTTGTTTACGGAAACTCATTTCCTTCCCCTTGTTGGTTTCCACCTCAAATACTTGGGGACAGATAGAAAAACAGATACCTTTTACCCTCATTTTCATATATGTCTAGTACAGGTTGAAGTTTCTCTGATGATACTTATAGATTCCAATCTCCATGGTTATTTGAAATTATGTCAGAAATTATGATATGGGAACTGTTGTTATGGGCCTTATATTTTATACGAGGGAAGAATGTGTTAACGCTGATGGACTTGTCCTTAGATGGATAGTATGCAAATGAAGATGCAACTGAACTAGTTGGACTGACATCAAGCTACTTGCAGTATGAACCTTGACTAAATCCCAATACTAAATTGATTCGAGAAACTCCTCACAAGACTAAGTAGTATAACATCAGCTTGGTGATGCCGAATACCTAGTAGCAAGAGTAGGTATTATCCTTTTCCACCTTGAGTTAGGTTTTAGATTTTGATGATGTTTTTCTTCACCATTAGTGTAAAGGAGCCACCAAAAATAAAGGATCATCATGCCTATATTATTTTCAAAGTTATTGGCATATTTGTGTTTCAGGGGTTTTTGTTGTTTTATTATTTTTGGTCCAACTTTAATGTAAATCTAGCTATTGTTTTTTCAACCATTCTAGTCAAAAGTATTATTTTCAATTTATTGATATTTGTGACTACTTTGTAAATTTATTTTATTAAATTTATTTTGAGAGCGATTTTGATATAATTTCAGTTGTTGTGATTTTAATCTGGATATATTTTTATTTTAACTATTTAATAACTCTCACATAATTATTTAGAGGATGCTAGCTTAATGGAAGAGCATCTTCTTTATAAGAAGGAGGTTGGTGGTTCGATTCTGTGTGTCCTAATATGAATTAATACATAATATTGTAGTTTATTTTTAATTAAATACTTTTAATATTTGTTTATTTCAATGGTGAGATATTTTTCTAGATTAATTATCTGATATTGTCTCTAAAGAGACAAAAGTGATGTTGTATTATCTTTGAATGTAATTTTTATTGTCTCTAGGGAGACAATAGTTAGGATCAAGGACATTGTCTCTTTAAAGACAATATGTCTTTAATCCCAACTATTGTCTCTAGAGAGACAAAAATGAAATTGTCTCTTGAGAGACAAAAGTCCTTGTGTTATATATTGTCTTTATAAAGACAATAATTAAGACAATTTAATTTGAGACACCTGCTTAAAGATAATATTTAAGATAATAGACAAGTTTTCTTTTGTCTCAAGTTAAGACAATTTACCCAAAAATTGTTTTAAAACCCCCTTTGTGTTGTACTGCAGCAAATTAAGAAATTATGTAGTTTATATTAAATCCAGTTCACATAACATTTAAAAAGTCAACTGAAAAGTTTAATAGAAATAATTTAATTATTTAATTATTAGACTTGAAATCACTTACAAGTGGTAAAAATCCATTCATGGAAACAATTATTGATACATATCTCTCTCTGCTTTTCCAAACCATATATCATTCCCACAACAACTAATACCCAAATTATGGTAACTTATATATATCATCATCATCATCATCATCATCATCATCATCATCATCATCATCAATAAAGAGATTATTTATTCTAATAAACAATAGTGAAAAGGAAAAGTAGGGAGTTTAATAGAAATGCTTTTATTATGAAACCTTAAAATGTTTACAAGAATACCATGGGTTGTAAGTCTCAAAATAGCTAATGTTTATATTACATGATATTATTTTTTTAATTTTATTTTACTTTTATTTTTATTTATGTAATTTGATCCAATTAAAATGTGTTAATTAATAATTATAATTATTAATTTATTATTTTACTTTATTTTATTTTATTTTTATCTAATTTGACATAGTTGAAATGTTTAGATAACATAACATAACATGTATGAATATGTGTGTATTTTGGAATAGAATTTTGCGTAAAAATTAATAGAAATTTACTACTACTGATGCACTAGAATTGAAGACAAGAGATTACAAACTTATTTTACTATTATGTGGAATGGAAATCACAATTTAGAAACACATGCAATAGAATGCAACCATCAAAACCACAATAACACAATGATTTACAGGGGAACTTAACTCGGAAAACCACACCAATGCTTTGCATTAATTCAAATGAAAAGAGAAATAATTACAATGTCTTGCTTCAACTTTGAAGCACACCCTGTAGTACAATATTGGTCTCCTACCTCCTGACCTACTATGGCCAACACTTAGCCAATTCAAGCCTCATCTAACCTCTTATTTCCTTGCAAAATCCTAGAGGAATTAAGCTCCTTAAAAAAAAGGAAATTCCCTATTTACTTGTGAAAATCCAAGGGGAATTGATCACCTATGCAAAAGCACTGTACACTCAATAATATACACATATAAATACAAACATGACTTTTTCTTCACCTCAACTAGGCAATTCGAATTACATGCATTATTGTGCCTATTTTCAGTTGATTGACTAGTTAATTAAGAGATAAGTGAGTTAACAACAATTCTACTACTCAAATGACCTTCAACTGACTCAACTAATGACTTGATCTCAGTTAACTGAGTTCAACTAACAATATCTCAACTAGATTGCTAACTCTTAGCAATCACTACATGCACAACTTTACTTCTAGCTTATAACTCGAATTTACTGAGTAGACTAGTAGACAAGGCCATGGAACACAAGTTAACTACTATACAACTCATCTTGTAGATATGACACATTGAATTAATCAATTTGACTAAGGAACAAGTCAAAATTGAGCCTTTTTCTTGCTACAATTTCTAATATTTCAAGCATTTATTTCATAATATGTTTGCAAAATTTTAATTTAAGTATCCATAATTATGGATGGTAGAGACTTTGATGAATGATAGATTCCAGGGGTCCCTCATTCCAACCCATAGTGGACCCAATCCAGGAGCCTATGGATTATGGGCCCATGGATTCTCTAATTTCAGTAGAAATTACTCACGATCTTCTGTACAATAATGGGATCCCCAAACCATGCTTTGACTACGCCAAAATCTCACAAAAAAATTTCCCTTGACATCAGAGGTAAGGTCAAATTGCATTGGTTGGTGTCAAAGCTTTAAATCCTTTGTGGCGAATCTCGATTAGAGATGGGCCCAACCACCTGACTGGGCCTCACCCCAAGTCAGAGGCTAGGTTAGTCAGGGTCTCCATGTGCACTTGTCATATTGAAACTTGCATGATGACTATAATGGTCCTTAAGTTAACTCCGCATTCACACCTATGACCAACCTTGGCGAGATCTTGTTGAGAAGGGACTGCGACCATATGCAAACACAACAACTTTTGTGGCTTCTAAAATGATCATGGACATGATAAAATGCACAAACATTTAAATGGTGCACATGATATATATTAGAAGAAAGAAAATGATTACATCTTTGGCCTCTCAGGCTTGAGGCCCTTAGACTGACTCAAATTTTTCCTAGCCCTTTCTGGTCTAATATTACATTGAAGATAGCCGCCCCTCACATAGCTTATAAAAACCTAACTTCCTAGGGAGGAAATTTGTCACGATAGCCTTCAAGAGGCTTCTAAACATTTACAATTACATAAAAAAATCAAGGAATTTCATGTCATCCTTAATGGACTCCAGGACACCCTTCTGGAAGTTGTTGGAATTCAATTTGGTTGGGGTGGGGTCGATGCTCTTGCATCAAACTCCCGCACTTGAAAATTTCCATGATCTACTGATCATTTGGGTTTACTATTGCATATCATCCATCTTCACCATTAGGGTATTAAATCTCCACATGTATCTTTGATTGATTTGCAACTATGCATCCTTCACTGATATGACGTCGTCGACTCTCCTCCTTTGGATAATGCTTTTGGTATCTTGGTTTGCCTCCCCTTGAACCTTTCGAGCTTCCCTTTATCGCTTAGAAGTTTCTCCTTTCCTCACCTCTTGAGAAATTATCTTGTTGTCTTGCGCCTCCTTCTCGCACTCTAATACCACTTGATTAATGGTCGATTCCAAGGGTTCCTCATTCCAACCACTAGTGGCTCCAATCTGGGAGCATGTGGTTTATGGGCCCATGCATTCTTTAATTTCAGCAACAACAACTCATGATCTTTTGTGCAACAATTAGATCCCCAAACCACACATCGACTATGCCAAAATATCACAGAAACATTTCCCTTGACGTCAGAATTTGGGCAAATTGTGTTAGTTGGGGTTCGAGATTTCAATCCTTTATGGCGGATCTTGACTAGAGATGGACTTGACTGCCCAACTGGGCTCTGCCCCAAGTAGGAGGTCGGGCTAGTTGGGGTCTCGATGTGCACTTGTCGTGTTGAAGCTCGTGGGTCGACTACAAGGGTCCTTGAATTAACTTTGCTTTGGTGAAATCTTGTTGAGTAGAGATTCTGACCACTTGCAAACATAACAACCCCTATTGGTTTTAAAAAGACCATGGACATGATAAAATTCACAAGCATTCAAATAGGTGCACATGTATATATTAGAAGAAATAAAATGATTACATATTTGGCATCTTAGGCCTAAGGCCATTAGCCTAACTCAAAATTTTCCTAGCCCTTTTTGGCCTAATATTACATTAAAGATGGTAGCCCTTGACACAACGAAAAAAACCCTACTGCCTAGTGAGGAATATTGCCACGATAGCCTTCGAGATGCTTCTAAACATTTACAATTACATAAAAATTGAAAGGAATTTCATGTCCTGCTCAATGGCTTCCACAATGCCCTTGTGGAAGTTGCTAGGATCGAATTTGGTTAGGGTGGGGGCAATGCTCCTACATTAGATTTAAACTCCACATAATATTTTTAAAAGTAATCATAGAGGGTTGAGATTTATATCAAATATAGTTATGCTTTTTTTGTTTTTAAATTTAATTAAAAAAAAATTTCATGTCCAGAATCTTGGGTGGAATTATGATACTTGTAATGCAAGTTCAAAAAGAGCCAAAAGGTAAAAGAGTTAGACATGAGATGCTTAAAAACAATGTAGTCTAACTATTACAGGCTTATTTGTGTAATTTGTCTAAGTGCCTTTGAAATTGTTTAGAGCACTCAATCCATTTATGCATTCAAAAGCATATTTTAAATATCAAGAAATCATAATCTCATTATTGTATCACCATATTCCCAAAAAAAAGAAGCAAAAATATATATTAATTAAATTGGTCATTTAATTATAAATATCACCAAATTCCAAAAAAAATGCCAAAAGATCTATTAAGTAAACTATTAAAGTATCGTAATCTCCTCTGTTAACTAGAGTGAGAAATTAGTTGCATGTTGTTTAAAGTGGAACAATCAATTACATGTTAAATCAAGTCATTTTTACATAACTAATATATTTAAAGCTCGTTAATTATAAACATTGGTAGAATCTCATAGTGTTTTTTTCCCCCTAGGAAAAAATCGTAATTTTTTTCATGTTGAAAAAATTACATTTTGTAGACGCTTATAGCATATGCAAATGGCTGAACCTGAAATATCAGGCAGCAGAAAGAAATAAAAGCACAAAATAGCAAAAGATTGTTCGTGTAATGATCAAATAACAGGCCTATACTTTCCTGCCTTTTTTCTTTTCTACTTTGCGCCAGCCTCCCGTGTTGATAGTGGGATCAATTATAAAAAGTTGTTTTTCCTCTGTGTACGCTGGTTGTTCTTTATCTGAGTCTGATCCTTCAGGGCTATGTGCTCTTTTGGCAACGCTTATTTCCAGCTGTAATTCTTGCTGTTGTACCAAGCTATTTGGTTCCAAATTGGGTCTCTCAGTGCTTTCTTTATGTTCTTTTTCCTGTCTCCTTTGTACCTCTGTGGGTTCTGTGTTCAGTGCCTCCTCCTCCAATGGTTCCGTATGCTGGCAACCTTTTGGTTTGATCTGTTGTTTCTTGTTCCCTTTTGGTTCCTTTCTCGACAATGGACATGCGTAATGAAGGTGCCCTGTCTGCAAGCAGCTGCGACATCTGAAAGCCGTGTTCTCGTAATCAAGTTGTTGCGTCCACATTGAATTATTAAAGTTCAATGTGATGTGATCTGGGAGTCCTTGACTTAGGTCCACTTCTACACATATTCTGGCATATGTGAAAATTCCGCGCATGGCTCTGTCTTCATCTGTTTTAAGATGTTTTCCTAAGGAATTCCCAATGGTTGTTAAAACAATTTGGTGCCAAAAATGTAGTGGGAGGTTATGCAACCTTACCCAAATTGGCATTGTCGAAACGACCATGGTGTTGGCATTAAAGTCCGGAAACCAGGGGGTGATAAAGAGACCAACATTGCCCCAGAACCAAGGCCCCTGCTTAATGATGTTGTCTCGTTCCAGTTCTGTGTTAAATCTGACTATGAAGAAGCCCTTAGGGCATATATATATTTCACATTCAATGGACCATGATGTAAAAATCCATTGATGCAGTGCATAAACTTTGGGCCAATAACCATTAAATCTGCATATAACGGCATTATGAGTTAAATCTGAGTATAGATCTGTTACCTCCGGCAGAGTTATAGTAAGTGTAGGTGATTCTTGCTTCTGTTCCACAATGTAGGGATCTGGAAGCTCAGATGTGGGTGTTGGTCCATGATTCAGTGGTTCCTTCCCTTTGACTGCATCGCGGAAGGATCCTGTAGTTTTTGAGCTGGTTCCCTTACAGCCGCCTCACAGTCTCAGATTGAGTGTGATGGTTGAATCATTTACAACACCATAGTGCTGGAGCGTGTGGTGGTCCTGCATGCAAAGTCCGGAGAATAAGAGGTTTTGATGTGTTGCCGGGGTTCCCAGTTTGATCTGGATCTCCTCTTTTAACCCTGAAACATCCATTCCTTCCCTGATCTGTACACAATGGTGTCTCCCTTCTACAGATCTGATAAATATTTGAATCAGATCTGTCGGATCAGCCTTGTCCAAACCCCGATCTACATGGTTGCTCTCCAGATCTGACATATCGTTGGTGATTCTGGGGTTTTCAAGCCCTTCCATTGTATAAAAGGGCTTGATGCCTCCTGTCTGCACTGTTCTGGCTATCTTTTCCCTCGCGTTTCCAATGCCCCCATCGACAACCAACAAGGAAATAAGACCACGGAAGCCCTGAATCCTGAAGAGAAGTGCCTTCATCCCATTCCTTGCAATGCAGATCATGTCGTTGTTGATAAGATCGTTGGATTCGGGGGGTGCGCACGCGTAAACCCGAATCTCCACACCGTTGGCCCTCTTGAAGGCCACGCCATCGTCCTGCTCGCGTTGGTTGAGGCTGTGCCGCGCCTCTGTATTTATCGCATCGATCTGCAACTGTCGCCTTAGATCTTTCTGAAATCGTCTGGATTCTTTGATCCGGCATATGGATGCGGGCGTCAGGCTTCAAACGAACTCTGTTAAGGCTCGCAGCAATCCCTTCGAGGCGGGGAAACACAGGTTTCTCCATTGGCCTGAACCTTCCATTCGTAACCCTCCGCAAAAACGCCGCAGTTTCAGAGATTTCTCCAAATAGCTCTCTCTTGTTCTTGATGATCCCACAATGGAAGTTGATTAAAGATTACATCAGAATCTCATAATGTTACTAGAAAATTCTAAAAATTTCTCATGCATTGTAAAATCTATTTAATGGCTAGAAAAGAAAACTATGCCCCATGTGTTTTGCATTATCTTTATTCATATTTGTTCATCTTAATTTAACATCTTATTATAACATTAATTCAATCCATAAGTTAATAATATATATGGAGTTTCACTAAACTTGACCATAGATCTCCCTAGCTGCTAGTAAAATCATGTGAAAAACCGTTTAGATGGGTTTCCAACACATAGGGAGAGTCGTAGGTTGATCCCACCACTCTTAAGAAAAGAAATGAAGCAACCGCCAAAATTTGTTCATAAAACATTGTAGCATGAATTTTTTTTATCAGGTTATAATTTTTGCAGGAACTGCTATTTACCCTCGCAAAATGATCCAGAAGGGATGCCATCTACATCAAAGCTCCATTGTATAAGGAAGAAAAAAATTGAGCTGAACTTCATAATTTGTTGAGGGATGGAGGAGATCAGCGTCAAGTTTGAGAAGGACGAATATTTTTTTTGGGAAGAAAAATGCACGTGAATCTTTTCAACTAATAATAAAATTTGAATTGTTTCAATTTTCTAGGTATTGGTTTACAAATATTTTTTCAAAAAATTAAAAAAAATCACTAGATAAAAGTGGTTTATGAATTAGTTATTTATTTTTCATATTTAGAAAAGGTGATTTAAAGTTATATATATA
>APFE031500485.1:0-27626 GCA_000404065.3 Pinus taeda
CCTGGAACTGTCTTCTCTCTACAAATTCCATTCTCTGAACAGTACCTATCAAACTCTTTGCTGCAATATTCACCTCCATTTTCTAATTTGAGACACATCAACCTTTTTCCTCTCTCATTTTCAACCAAATCTTTCCATTTCTTGAAAGTATCAAATACATTAGATTTATTTCGAATACAATAAATCTAGGTTTTTCTGGTTGCATCATCAATAAAAGTAACATAATAGGGAGAGCCACTGAGAGAGTATACTTGAGAAGGTCCCCAAACATCTGTATGCACAAGCTCTAATTTTTCACTCTTCTTTTCTTTCCCAACTCTGAGGAATCTGACTCTCTTTTTTTTTCCATAAATACAATTCTCACAGAATTTTAAATCAACATGCTTCAAACCTAGCAACAAATTTCTTGAGTGAAGAATCTGCATCCCCTTCTGACTCATGTGCTCGAGCCTATGATGCCACAATGTCATATCTTCTCCTGTAGAGGTTAAAGAATTAACATAAATATAAATACCATTGCATAAATACAATGTACCAACCTTTTCTTGTTTTTCTATTAGCAAGGCTCCTTTAGTGACCTTCTAGGTTTTATCTATAAAAGTAGTCACACAACCTTCACGTCCCAACTGCCCTATTGAAATTAGATTTTTCTTCAAATCTTGAACATGCCTTACCTCCTTCAATAGCCATTGATTTCCATTCTATTGTTTTATGAAAATTGTACACATTCCAATGATTTTACAGGGTTTATCATCACCCAATCGAACCTGTCCAAAATTTCCTTGAAAATAATCAGGAAAATGTTTCCTATCAGTTGTGGCATGGAATGAAGCCCCTGAATCTACCACCCAGGCATCAATAATATTTTCTAATGAAACAATTAAAGCATCTTGCAACAGATCACCTGTCACATTCACTTCATGATTGTTTTCTTGTTACGTGTCTCCTTCTTTTCCCTTCTGAGACTTGTAGTCTTTCTTCCTGTATTTCTAGCACACTATCCTCAATCTGGACATGGATCTACCTTTCCTTGACTTAATGCGAAATCTTGGGCTCTTTCCTCTTTCCATATTCCCCTAGTCTCTACAGTCGAAGCATTACCTTATGTCTCACTAGAGATTTTCCATCGCATTTCCTTGCTAAGGATTGCACCAACAACATCATCAAACTTTAAAGTACTAGATCCAGAGACAGAGTTACTAATGGCCATAACTAAACCGTTCCAACTTTCTTGCAGTGAACACAAAAATAATAGATCCCTAACTTCATCATCAAAAGTTACCCCTACAGAACTTAACTGACTCGTAACTGTATAAAATTCATTTAAATGATTAGCAACAGATCCACCTTCTAACATCTTCATATTAAATAAACTCTTCATAAGATATACCTTATTTGCGGCCGACAGTTTGTCATATAATTTGGTCAATTCCGACATTAAACCCTCCGTTGTAATTTCCTTTAAAATATTAAAGGCTATCAACACCGCTAGGCACAACCGTATTTTTCCAACTGACTTTCTGTCGAGAATATCCCATTTTGTGTCTGTCA
This sequence comes from Pinus taeda, assembly GCA_000404065.3. Lineage (NCBI taxonomy): Eukaryota > Viridiplantae > Streptophyta > Pinopsida > Pinales > Pinaceae > Pinus > Pinus taeda. Next base: position 1,552 of record APFE031500485.1, read on the forward strand.
TACTCGTCGGCTTCTTTCTCTTTCCACTCAATGATAGGTACAAATATTTCTGATACAGATAATATTCCATATGCATCTTCCATAGCTGGTAGTTTTGGCCGTTAAATGTTTTGACCCCAAACCTACCATCTTCCACCATTACTCCCACTAGAACCAAGAACCCCTCTCTCTTGCGAGTTTATCAGCCAAATAGATGTTCGGCTCTGATATCAGTTGTTAGTAAATTATATATTGCAGAGAAATGGATCACATAAAATATTGTAGAAATATAAACACATAAAACACATAAAATAGGAGAGACATAGATATACATGTTCACCCAATTTGGGGTACATCCATGAAGAAACTACTAGTCCTTCTTTTTATACTATCTAGCAAAATGAAGAGATACAACCTACAGTAGATCCGTTGTAATTCCCTCTTCACTCTCAGAATATAGATCTACATAGATGCAATACAATTCCCTCATATATAGCGAGGGGTTACCTTCTAGGGTAAAAAACCCTAAATTAAACATAACTTCTACTGTGAGATCTCCGCCTAATGAACGGTCCAGATTGAATACGAAATTACAACATTTTACAAGGCAATATTACATCTATTTTTAGCTTCGAGGGTGTTGCCCCCAATCCCCCTCTAGGGAGGAATCCAAATAATCATCGTCCCCCTGGACCCCCCTGGGGGCGTTGACGCCACATTATGAACTAGGGTCCAATGTGGCAATACCTCTAAATAAGGAAGATAATTAGGCTCCACACTCAACAAAGGCACCATTTCATGAGTTTTAACCCTAGTACCTTTAGAAAATTCTAAGGGATTACACTGGCACTATTTGTCAGGGAAAAATTCATCAATATTGTGAGAGTCAAATGAAGCTAGATTGGCTAGTTGAAGATTGGGTGAAACCTTATGGGTGACTCTTAGTTGTTCAACAACACAACATTTATCAAATCCATTCTAAAGAATAAGCATGTCTTGAGTATCACAAGTGTTGGACAAATAGTGTTTTACCAAAATTCAAATCAACCCATGGTGAAAAAGGGACCAGTTGGGATTCTTGCATTCAACATGGTATGCCTTAGCCATGTTGGTGAGACTCTTATGTAAATAGAATGGGAGATTAAGCTTAAAACCTAGAAATGCCATAAGAATGCGTATTTGGTACATATATACAAACATGTATCTACCTTCACACGTTATAAAGAATTAAACAAAATACAACAAATATTTCCATTTGGGTTTAACAAAACTGACTGGCATACCTTTAAAATTATATGTGCAATTTTTAGAAGCCATAAACCTTTTCCACGACACATTACTCACTGGACAATTTTTTGACTAGTTCTTACCTTTTGGGGAGAGACAAGATGCCTCTACAATCATGTCAATATTGAACCATATCTCTACATCACCAACCCTATCTTTTCTAACATTAAAAGTGTAGCCAAAAGACTTCACCACTTCATCAATAGAACCATGGAAGCATTGAACGAAATCCCACAAGCTGACCTCCTGAAACATAGTTACATATTCCTCATATGATTTAATAATTTCACCCCAATCAACTTCATTCAAATCACAAATGGCATTATAGAATATTTAAAAAAACCTAGCAGTGATTTCGTTTGGAAAGGAGATAAAACAAGCCAAAAAGAGTTTCAAACACTAACCATTACAATGAGGTATTCATGGTAAAGACTCAAAATGGGAATGAAAGGAATGCAAAATGAAAACCCTAGGCTACAAATTAAATTACTGGAAGGAAGTATCAAATGTATGTAGTAGAAATGATAGTAGTTAGAACAATAATTTAACCACAAAGCTTGAGACATGAAAACAATGAATGGTGAAAATAGTTGTCAAGAGTTAGATATTCCAGTTTGCATAAGTTAAGCCAGGTCATCAAAAAACTCACAAATGTTTCATACCAAATCCCATTAGATGTACCCATTGTTTTCACGAATTAAATAATCACACAATATATCAATATTTTTCCTTATCACAGTTTGATTACATACAAAACCACATGATGTAGAGTTAAGTTTTGATGTGTTGAAACCATAATACCCCTAGAATATAGATCAGAAAGTTTAATAATGTCAACCGATGTTATAAGGTGATGGAGTCACAACATTTTACTCATCAAGGTGTATGAACCATTATGAATAAAAGCACTCATGTTATATGTCATAATAAGGCCCAAAAATAGCCAAAACATTCATAATCTATGAGTTATATAATACATAAACACCTTGGATTTGAGCACAATTTTAGCATATATTCAAGGAAAAGATATATACAAAAACATATTGAAAACATAATTTCACATGTAGGTTTGATTAAATATACATGTAGCATTAGGATGTTGCTCAACAAATATGAGATATATATAACTTCAGAAAAATGAAGAATCAACCATCAAGAACTGTCAACAGGGTTTGAGGTATACCTTCCAGATCTGTAAAGATCAATATCGCGCCACATGCCAATAAAAGAAACCATATCAAAATTGAGAATAAATTATTTTTTTTTTCAAAACTCTAATTGTCATTTCAGTTCAAAGGAAGGTATCAAAACCGAAAATAAGCATGAAAATCAAAGGAGGGACCCATTTCATTTGAAATATGAGAGGGGATCCTATTGGGTGGTCAACATGCCTCTACATGTAGATCAACATATTTGGATTAAATGGTAAAAAGGAAAGCTTTTTCCACAAAAATGTGGTTTTTGATACTTCCAAATGGATTTAGAAGGTTTCAATCTCCAATTCTCCGAAATGGGGCATGTTCTTAACATAACACTACATGTTGATTCCTCTATTTTTTTTCCAATTTGAACATATTGAAATAGATGAAAAATAATATAATGATCCAATCTACATCATTAAAATATTTATAATTATATAATATTATAATATATATATATATATATATTAAATATATTATATATATATATTACAACCAAAGATTAATATATGTAATGTAAATTTTCTTTTACTTTTAAATATAGAAAAATAAATAAATATATATATAATATATTCATCAAGGAGACTGAAAATATGTATGCAAACATATTTCCACCTTACCCATTTTCATGAAAACATATCCATTATTACCTTACATTCTTCCTATTACATATGATGCATATTATTAATGTGTAAATGTAAAAATATTTGTTTTCTTTAAAATATCTATAACAAGTGAAATTAGCAACAAAATAGTTTATACCAATTTTACATTTTAGTGTAAGAGTAAGTATTCACAAAAAAATTATATGATCAAAATTCTTTAATAAATATTATAAATAGAGAGAAAAATAAATTGATGAGATGTTAGAGGGGAGAAAAAACAAAAGGAATAAGTATCATCATAGACATGCTAGAACTAGCATGTCCTGAAGTAAAGGAAAGGGTACGCCAAAGTGAAGGTGACTCGTTATTTTACTTAAGAGATGGAAGTGTATTTTTAAATTACCCACGTGTAACCAATAGACAAATCATTTAATAAAGTCTATATTTTGGTTTTTCATTTATATATGGATTCTAGTCACCCTTGTAGTACCAATCAAAAGAGGGTATGAACTAGTTAAACATTAATGGATATTTGACGAGAGTACATGATAGAAAATTAGAAATGTATAAATATAATCTCTTTGAAGACTACTGGATTATGAGGGAATTGAAAGACAATGTTACATATTTAGATATTGTTATGAGTAGTGGATAGATTCTGAAAGATATTTCGTCATATAATGTTTATAGACCATATTGCTGAAAAATAAGAAAAAGATCCCCTACATACACAAATGCTTGGTTCTAGTTGTTGTATCCAAATATTGGGTTGCCACAGCCTAATGGAAAAAAACCATTTAACAATATTTTCGCCTAATCATTTTCCCTATAAACATTCAAAGATAATGCTCCAATGCTTTGAACTACTAAACATTTCAATGCTTTGAAACATAATACCACATAAACACCATTATCCTTTGATTATAAAAAAAAAACTTAATATCTTTTGTTTTTCCTTTTTGTTTATCATGGATTTGATTATGCATGACAAATGATCAAGATTCAATGAATTCTTTAGTACGTGAACATATCATGTTTATTACTTAATGTGACACCTCAATTAAATAATGAGATGTTCAAAATGAGAAAATAAGGTGCTATTAATACTGACCTAAGCAGCAAAGTTAGTGATGCCAAGGGAATTTGAAGGAAGAAGGTTTCATGGGTGGATACATAAATAATGACGTGAGTAAAGCCTAAAGGGATGTGTGAGGACAACGCTTCATGGGTTCTCTAAAATCAAATGAACATCAATGGATTTCCTTTCTTATTTTATTCCCACCATGTAATTTGGTTTTTTTATAGAATTAATATTATGTATATTTGTTTCATTATATTTATAACAATTTAGAAGTTCAATGTGGAATATAAGCTTTGAAGAATAAATGTCAAGTAATGAATGATGAATACGAATAACCTAAAATAGTTCATGGATTTTTTTTGTTGAGGTGAAAATATAACAATCAAAGAATTAAATATTTTGATGAGTTTCACTTATTGTTTCTTCGGAAAATCATCTCCTTTTCTACCTAATGATGAATTATCAAAAATAAAATTACTATAACACGACAAGTTTTTTTTAAGAATTTAAGTAATCTAAAAAGCATAATACAAATTTTAATTTAACTTTAACATGACATATAGTTCATTAACACCAATATCATTGTGTTTGTGCATTAAAAAAATTGATATTTAATTCAACTTTGTTAATCTTTAGATATAATAATTTCAAATAAAATACATCCGAAAAACAATTCAAAAAAGTCTTTTCCTTTTATACTATCAATATAAAACATTAAACTTAATTTTAATTTATTAATTATTAATCACGAACCCTTTTTGAATTGTCTTGATTATTTAATCTAAGTTAATTCAAAAAATACCAATTCCCATCTCTTAATTAATAATATCGAATCACATAAACATTAATTTTCTTTAAATCTTTTAATAAATTAATTAGCTTGTTTTTAAACATTTTTTAAGTTGACAATGAAAAGTTGTAAAGTTGTCATATCATTGGTTAAAATCTTTGTCTTTTTTGCTTCCATCAAAAGTGCTTTACTCAATGGTTTTGATGTCCAAACAAAATATGGAAATAGATAATTAACATATAGTTTGACACTATGTAGAATATATAATATAAAAATTATTTAAATTACTAGTGTTGAACCTTTTTTTAATTGAAACAATTTTTGTGAAAAGTGTTTGTAAAAAAACCAAAACTTAATTTTGATTTTATTAATATACAATAAATATAATATATAATGTATTTATTAGGATATTTAATTATTTTAAATTTTGAAATTATATATATATATTTATATGAATTTGACCAAAAATAAATTGATTAAACATTTTATATTTTATTTTGATCAAGCTAGTATTAGATTCATCTTAATTAGAAAAAAAAAAAACAAATTTTTTGAGTTTATTTTTTTAAATAAAATTGAAAACTCTTCCACCCAAAGACTTAGTTCAATCTAATTAATGATTAGTAGATTGTAGTTATATATATATAATATATGTGTTTTGTGGGTTGTGTGTAATGGATTCATGCCTTATTTCCTTTAGCTATTGGATTGTATAGACTATACATTTTAGACTTGTAATTCCAATAAATATTTGTTGGATTTCAAACCAAATTCATGAGAAATTGTATTTGAAAAAAAGTCAAGTTGTAGAATAATGAGGCAATTTAAAATGTTTTAACCATTAAAAAACATATTTTTAATTGCTTATATAATATTTACATAGATTTTTTTAAGCATATTTACATTGAAATATTTTACTTGGATATTAAAATATTTTATTTATAAATCACATTGTTCACATTAAAATGTTTTTTTTTTCTTTTTTGTAAATTGATACCTTGTATTGCCAAAAAAAACTAGGATTACATAGCTTTTCCAAATTTCCCAGTGAGGATTTTAATCATTCTCAATCCATTTACCTTAACATGAACAAACCAACATTTCGCCAAATATCCATGGCTACAAAATTTACAAAACAAAGAGATATACAAGTTTGATACATAAATAGCAACACCCTGAATACATCATAAGCCCTCTTGGCACACTTAAGCCAAAACATCATAAGCCCTCTTGACACCGTTAAGCCAAAACATCATAAACCCTCTTGACCGGGTTTAGCCAAAACATAGTTGGCACAAAAATACAAACCAAACACAGAAAAATCATTATTAGAGGACACAATTGTTGGTGTCTCCTTAAATCAAAATAAAATCCTTAAATGATATTTCTTTCTTTACGGAATACCTCGGGGATAGTAGTCATTTATCCTTCTTGTACCATTAAATGGAGAGACGCGGTATTCATTAGAATATGGAAGGACGACAAAAATGAAGAGGGGCCTTACCATTTAACAAACTTTACATTATACCAATTGATTCCGCAAAACACTCAACAAGATTCAAATTTTTGTGATCGTTAAACGTTAGTGTCAATGTACGACGATACGTTGGCCCTTTCCTTTGGTATGAATCTGTGTGAAGGCAACCACGGCTTTTCCAGAGTATGTAAACATTTATACAGAGTAAAAATAATATTTAAATTTGAATTAAACTTTACCTAAATTTATATAAAAAAATTGAAATTTTTGAAATTTGTTAAATTCATACTAATTTAAATAAACGTTAATTACAATACACTACCAACATAAACACACGTTAATTACAATACACTACAAACATAAACACAGATATAAATATATTATTATATTCAATTATTTTTATGATGGATAAATATCTTTAAAATTTCACAATAATTTCAACCATGTCTACCCTTAAGAAATCTTATAAATCTCTGAGTTAAGAGTATCGTGGAAGCCATCCCAATTACTCGCACTATAAATCCTTTCGCTCGTGAAAAATTCAAACTATTGACCTACCACATAAAAACATAGATCTTAAACTGCAAGGCAAAACCAACATTAATTGTAACGATAATCGCACTCTAAATCCTTTAGCTCCTTAAAAATTCAAACTATTGACCTGCCACATAAAACATAGGTCATATACTGCATGATAACAACCCCAGCAAAACCAACGTTATTATAACGATAATCGGAAGCGCAACAGCTTATTAGGCTTTGGACAGCACTATGAGCGACTGAAGGAAAGGCAACTTGATGATGGTGTGGCTCTTGAACCCTGCGCGCTGGAACAGCCCTTTGAATTCTTCCTCTGTTCTCTCCTTCCCACCAGTTGTGTAAACCATCATCAACATATCATATAACAATCCCAATCGCCTCGACATGCTTTCACCTTCTTTGTCTCCCTCAACAACTGCTTCCACAATTAACACCTTTCCCTTCGCTGGCGTTGCGTCGTAGCTTCTTCTTAGCAATTTCACACACTCCTCGTCTGCCCAGTCATGGAGGATCCACTGTAGTAAATGACAATAGAATATTATTAGCCCTCAACAAATCCACTGCAGTAAATGACAATAGAAAAGTATTGGTCCTCCTCAACATGTAGAAATAATAATAATGGCACAAGTAAATTTCTTATGCAAACAGAAGACAATAGATGAAATCGTGACCTTCATCATGACTGCATCGGCAGAAGGTATGTGCTCGAACATATTTCCCTCCATATGCTCCACCCCTGCAACACTCGCTCGTTCCCAGTCATAAATCATCATCAACTTGCTATCATGTTATATATATCAGCAAATTTATTATATTAATGGTTACCAACATTACAAATCTAATTACCAGTTATGGGAGGCGCAGTGGCAATGACATGAGGCAGATCGAGATTAATGCCACGAATGTGTGGATGTTCCTTCACAATGATGGACAAGGCAGAGCCCATACCTCCTCCAACGTCTACCAGCGTTGCCATACTCATAAACCCATCTTCATACATCTTCGCCACGGAAGCCATGACGGATCTAGTGTTAGTGGCCATGGCCTCGTTGAAAATCTTGTTGGATTCGGGATTGTTGCCCAGGTATTCCCAGGGATCCATACCATGAGCTTTGTTAAATGTGTAGCAGCCCTCCAAGACAGATTCGTGCAAATGTTGAAAGGCTTCCAGGTAGACGTTGCTTGCTATCAGGAGCAGGAAAGGCCCACATGATTGCTCATTTCCTCCATGCACCAGCAGCTTTGAAATGCCCGTCAAGCCGAACTTTATTTTCTTGGTGTCTGCATCGTCTGCCTGATCGGCCTCTTCTTGTTCAGCGAAAACACCATAGGAAGCAATGAACCTCAGAATTCTGTAGAGGTATCCCACATCCAAGTGGGAATTGCCAGTTGATGAGGAATTAGCAGCAGCAATATGAAAGGCAATCTGCTCGGCAGAAAGCGGATCTCCGTTGCCTCGTGTGGCGATGATGTCAGGAATGTTGAGCAACACGGCTGCTTTCAAAGCCAATGGCTTCACAGCAGAGAATATCATCTCATACAGCTGGAGCTCCTGCGTTACTGCGGATTCCCGTGATGAGTCGATGTGTTGCCCGGTTACAGGACCCAAAACATAATGAATCGAGTCCATTTGAGGTGCCAGGATGAGCTAGACCAATAAAGGAATGGGTATTGAAAGGGGACTGCGTATGGAATGGGATGAAGCTGCTTGTTTCTTCAGAAGCTGGTGATTGATTTATAGATGAAGCAGCTGTTTTACATCAATCCTATTAACAGTTAACAGTGGTGGTGGGAGGGATAAGATTCGAAGGATTTGTCGTCATCTTCACCAACACCGAACTGCGCACAAATAACTTCCTACTTCCTAACTTTCATTTGACAAATATCATTAAGTAAAATAAAAAAATGTGCTAACAGTTGCCCACATCCAATTTGATTTCACAGTTACTATCCTGTCTACATATTCTTCTCAATTATCATGAAAACTATTACACTTTATATGTAAAATAATATTGTTATAAGTATAAATATTTCCTTTCTCACACAATTTCTATGCATCATGATCAATTATTATATTTTATATTAAATAAATGTTTTTTTGCACATTTTCTATGAATCATGATAAATTATTATATTTATGAATCATTATAAATTACTATATTTTATATTCAATAAATGTTTTCAAAATAATATCTAAGGAAATCGTGTTTGGATGGTTATTTTTCACACATTTGCTATGAATCATAAAAATTATTATAGTTTATATATAAAATAAAATATTTAAAAATAACATCTACATCAATGGAGGTAAAGAGTCACATAGGAGGTGGAGAGTCACCTCATTTGTTATAAATAAACTCTTATAGTTCAAGCAAAGGACTTTTCACCTTGGCTTCTCAAGCTTAGCATATGATAAAAAATCATCCTTTTGAGGAGCAAGTGGTGGCTTAAAGTTCCACTATTGGAGCTAGTTATGTATCCTTATAATCATGTATCTTGGAACTTTCATTTAATGATTTGAATCTCTGGGAGAGACGACAGACTTTCATGCATATATAGTGAATGTTGTAAGACTATTCTTTCATTATTTATGGTGTATGTTTGTATTTATACATACTAAGGAAAATGAACTATTTCGTTGGCTTTAGTATATATATTTGAATTGTGTGTCTCTTGCTTCCATGATTTTTGTTTCTTTGTGAACTATTTTGCAAGATAATTAATGATTATTTTAGATATATGTGCGTGTCTTTGTTAGAATAGTACTATTAGTTTTCTTTTAAAGACTCACTTTCTTCTTTCCATCCGTGAAAGAAACTTTATACACATTGCAATTGAGTACTTCACAAGGCTAACTTACTTTCTTATCTTGAAGTATATGGGTACTCTCTTATGTTGTTTATTGCAGCTAAGGAAAATCATTAATATTATGGTAGCAAAATATTATGGTAGCCCAGCCTATTTCTTGGATGGGGCTCCCACTCCAAACATTGCGAGGTCTAATTTGGATTTCATAACACGGAGACCCCCATTTATGTTAGTGGTTTCTAGCACACTCAATAGGTACCTAGTGTGGTTCCTTTACACTAGCAGATTGGTGGAGTTGTGATGATAGAAGATTGAGGACATTACATTGTGATACATGTGTTCTTAGAGATCTTGGTGCAATGGTAAAATTAGGTGTTGGATTAGCCAAGCCTCATGAGGGGATCCAATACATGTCAATATGCAGGAATGATTTCCATAATTGTGGTTAGGGGTATCATACCTAGAGACATTATCATGATGATGACATTCAATGGAGATTACCAAAGGGTTGTAGCTGGATTATTGTTGGGGCAACAATAACTATAACTGTAAGGGGGGGAGCATTGTTGGCCCTCATTATTGCAACTAGAATACTTCAATTCCTAAGGGTTTTAGCTTTAATTGCCAAAGCAAAGTTCATACAAACTTATATGGGTCCATCACTATAATTGGAGAAAGAACTATCTCTTTATTTTTAAAACTTTTATATAGGTGGAAATTACTAAGATGAAATCTTATTATAAGGATACCATTTTAAATGTTCTATGCTATAGGAAAAAATTGAAATTGTAGGAAATGGAAGACAAAATTAAAACTATACTAATTGAAATGAAGAAATTAAAACCATATTAATTGTAATGAAATGAATGCATACCTATTCTCCTATGCAAGGAAAGAAGACACACAACTAAAGTAAAATATTACAAATAGTAAACCTTAATTATGCATGAAAGATGAAATTTCTATAATGATCTAGGTCAAGGAAACTACTTGGTATCTCTACTTCTAAATTTCACTCTCATAGTTCCGTGGGTGTTTTAACACATCAAAGAATGAGAATCATGAGTTGGATACAAATCTCGGAAAGTTTTATTGTGAGTTGCAAACTATTGTTGGAGTCTTTTTTTTGCTATTGGAGATAGTCTTACAAGCAAAATAATATGCTAAAGGAAATGTTCGAAGGAAAATAAGTTGAGGAAGGGATAAAATAGTAGTTTTTATTTAACAAGGTACACTATAGTAGTTTTTATTCACCAAGATACACGACTATATGGTTTTTTTAGATGCAAAACAAGGGACCGCACAGACAAAATAAAATAGTAAATGATGAACATCAAATAAACAATAGCAATAAAAGTGAGTTTGAATGTACAAATAATTATATAACGACAACCAATATTATCATCTAATTCTCAAATACTATGGAAGAAAGGACTATTCAAAAACTAGCTAAGTAACCATGCACAAAAGTAATATTCATAAATAAACTATAACGGTAACCAAATGCATAAAGAGTAACGGTACAAGACAAATCTCAAGAAACTATGGTGAGACCTAACCCAAGGAATCTCATAACCCTTGAGAATATTAAGAACTAAAACCAAAAATGACTTTCATTAATTGAAGAATTTATTTTACGTGCCAAAATTTTGCAAAACTTGAAGTGTAAAATTCCCAATGCTCTATATTGTTATTCTCTTTCTCCTACATGTTATATGAGGTTAATTAAGACTTTTATTTATACAAAATGGGTAGGACGCAAACTCATTGAGGGGAGGACTACTTTCCCTCCAAAATCCATAAAAAGTTAGAGTTGGGAATATCTTTAACTAAGGTTTGCGCCATGGGTGGCATCTCCATCACATGATTTGTGATGAAAATATAGAAAGGAATGTGATAAAGAGGATGTTTGGTGAAAGCGCGCTAGCATGATTTGTCAAAAAAATGACATTAGATTCCATTGGGAACATGTGGGTAGCTTGGTCACATGATGGGTATGGGTGACCGAGCATCAGACTTGGCCTAATCATGGGTGAGGAGGACCACGATGACACCATGAGGAGCATCATGGACACCTCAAGACATGGACCAATAGATATTCTTTGAGGACTCAAGATTGGAGATCCAAGGCAAGAATAGTCCTAAAAGTACATACCTTGTGGAAATCCGGATGGGTATGTAGCTTGTAGAGGTAGTGTGGTATCACACATAAACCCTCCGAGCATAATTATCTTGATTAAATTAGATCTTGTCCAGTTAGGCCTCATGGAAAATGTTGTTCATCATAATTATACTTATAGTATGGTTTATCAATGATACTCTTCTTGAGAACTATATAGTGTGAGATATGATGTTGTATTGGTTGTACAATTATGAATACCTCCCTAGTTAAGAGGGAGTGTTGAGAAATGTAACTAGTTTCAGTCTTTATAATTGTTTTACTCATTTCAATATGTATCTTATGTAATAAACAAGAAAATAAAATAAAAAATTATTATTATTAAGGAATGGGTTCAATGCTCATTATTAATGGTCTTCTAAGTAAAAACATGTTCTTTTTTCTTCTAGGGTTTGTTAGGTCTCTGGATTTATTGCCATAAGCCATTGGAGTCAACATCATGTTTATAAGTCCCTTATGGGGAATTTTTAATCGTAAAAGGAATTATTTTTAAGTATAGAAAGTATTGGAATCTCCAAGAGTACAAGTCAGCAATGGGATCATCAAGTTGTCCGAAAGGAGGGAATTTGACTCCTTGAGAAGGCTATATAAAGGAGTAGTTCAACTTCATTTGAGACACTCTCACTAAAAAGTTTGATCTACAAGAAAGAGTTTTATCTATAGCTGAGAAAGGGAGAATAAGGAGAGAAAAGGTATAGGAGAATATGGAATGATGAAAATTATTTTTTTTGGGCTCTATCTCTCTCACGTGTCTGAAATTATAAGGTATCTGGTTTGCAGAAATAGGATGAAGTTGTAGGTCCAAATTGCAGTAGGACGAAGTGAAGAACCTAGTAGCTCAAAGAGGGAAAATCCTTATGTTGACCTCGTTGACTTTACGAGAGTTGTCTTACTCTAAGTAGGGCTTAAGAGGAAGCTATATTTTGGTTTCAAAGAAGCTTCTAGGACGAATTTTCTAGGTCAAAGTAGCAGGTCAAGTAGAAGTGTTGTAACTCACAAGTTGAAGTTGCTAGGTGTAGCAGTTTGCTACAGAATAAAGGAAGGACTTGGTCTAGTGATTGGATCTTTTCATGTCGAAGTAGATTCTAAAAAGAAAAGATTTTACGGGTTTTCCCGTTTGAGGAGTTTTGCCCTAGTTGGGAGCATATATCTATGTCATCTTTTGTCACTGTTATTGTTGTTGATATTGTTTGATGAAATATATAACTAGATGCAATAAAGAAAATAACTAAAGATTCACAAGAACGATCAAGGTTAAGGAAACTGGGATATAATAGTTATCACTTTACAACTAAACATAGTGGAACTATTAAACGAAGCAGAAGAATGTAAACTTTACTGAACATAGTAGAATTGAAAAAAACAAAGGCACATCGTTTAGAATAGGATGAGGTGTTAATAGAAGAAGACAACTAAGGAGAGGGGCTTGGGCATATGGTAAAGTAGGGTTTGAGGACGAGGATGAGGTAATTCAGTCGACTCGACCTAATGGTGGAGACAAACTACAAAGGAAGATGGATGACCAATGGTAGGGTAGTGGGGTGGTGTTGAAGCCTAAAAAATCATTGCAACAACATTGGTGATGACCATCCGGTTCGGATCTTAAAGAAGCTCATTTTCTATTTAGAATGGTGGTTTTGACTAGTTTAACTAGGCCAAGTTACCTTCTCTCAATCTATAAATGGCTCAAAATATGAATTTCATCCGCCAATGGAGAAGAGAAATCAGACGAACCCTCTTGTTGATTAGACAAGAAAGTGATCCTTAAGATGATCTAGGGCTCATCCAAGCCACAACTAAACTTTGCATCTTTGTGAAGAGGACTTTTAGGAATGTAGAATTAATCTAAATGAAAAATTATTCTAGAATGCAAGCAAAAGGAACTAAATCATAATGCTATCTCAATTAGGTAGATATAGATCTAACCCAATTGAGAGCAAGATATTTTATTGATTGGGATTTAAATATGTTTGTCTTATAATGAATATCAAGCTAACGAAGCAGTTCAATTAACTGGCATTATGAATACAAAAACACATTCTATTCAGAGGCCTCTTAACAGAAATAATCAACTAACAACATCTACAAAGTAGTTCACAAAATGATATTGATTGTTAAATCATTATTTCAAATAATTAAATAATAATACCTGGAAATAGTTCACAACATATCATATTTGTTAAATCAATATTAAAAGACATTTTTTTGAGTAAATAGTTACTCAAAAATCAGAATTCAACCGATAAGAGCAGAGATAAATAAGAACATGATTGACACAAATTACACATATTGACAATAGTGCATAAATAAGAATAAAATGACACATTCCTGCCATCATAAAATGAAACTAGTATTTAAAACAACAATATTAGAAATACCAATTTATAGAATCTGTTTCTCTTGCTCTGGTCTCCAATAGTCCTCTACAATCTTTGAACCTCGATTGTTACAACAAAAGCTGCAATAGTGCAAGCTCTACCCATCATACATAGTTCAAAATGCAAAAGAAAAATCGTCAACAATCCCCATATCTGATATTTTCCCTCCTTTCACCTAGAACTCTAAATTTCTATTAAAAAAGTGCTTTTAGAATTCCATAATTATAGAACAGAGAAACTCTTAATACATTCTACAATCTCCTATTTATAATATTTACAAAGGAATTCTCAACAAGAAAGTTTGTTGAAGAATAGATCTGCTCCATTAATTTTCATTGGTCCAAAAATTCATTCTTCTATTGTTGGAGCGTTCTCATTGATGGAAATCTTGTTCTCCTTATTTCTTCAACTTTTTTCCTGCAAAAAATAAATCAAAACTAAATTAAAATGAAAAAATAACAATAAAATACCAAATATGGAATTAAAACAAATTCAATCATTTTTTTTTATTAAAAATCAATTTAAAAAGAAATCAAAGGTTTTTATTGATGTCTATGAGTATTTAATTGGTCAACAAGATCATTGACGAATGGATTTGCACTAAGAAGAAGTCGTGTGAAAATGAAAATGCAAAAAATTAAACTTCGAAAATTAATTTTTATTAAAAATTCAAAGTTTGATCTTCTACTAGATTTTAGACCCAATAAATGATCAAATCTAGAAATGAAACTACCTCAAAAATATTCTCCATAATTGTATCTTTCCAATGAGCCGTCATGGACCTCATTTGGTCAAGTAAAATACCAGTTATGAGCTTCCAACGTTGGTATATTAAAATTGCCAAAATTTGAATTTTGCTTGGCTAAAAATTAATTTTTTTTATTATAAATTAACTCTAAAATAGAAATATAAATTAAATAATTTGATGATAATTAATTATATTTATTGATTAAATTTATTAATTAATTTCAAATTAATTCATAAAAAAATAATTAATAATTATTAAAAACTATTATATTATATTATAATGTAATATATTAAAATTAAATTAACTATAAAATTTAAATAAATATAATTATATTCTAAACAAAAATTTAGACTACACAAGGTTTACACGAGTCATATTTGGTGGAGGGTCGTCATTGAGGGTGGGAGTGGGATTCTGAGGAGAGAGGTTAATGAAGGAGTATAAGGGAGGATAAGAAGTTATGGGGATAATGTGGATGGTGGAAAATAATTTAATAATTAATAATACATTATATTATATTATAATGTAAATATATTAAAAAATTTAATTAATATTAAATTTATAATATAAATATAAAATAAATAAATTTAGAAATATACCAGGTTTAATAAGAGTTATGTTGGAGGTGTGGAGTTAAAAAAGGAAAAGAGGGTTACTGAAAAAAGGAGGATAGGAAGCTTTATGGAGGTTATGGAGGGATAAGGTGGAGTGGAGGGTGGGTGAGGTGATGGCGTTGGGAGGTACAAGGAGGTGAAATGAAAATTTTGTGTTATAAAATTTAATCTATTGCATATTTTTCAAAATTGTGATTGCAATTTTTTTTAAAATGAACGGTTTATGAAATTCGTTTTGTATGATATATTATAATTGCAATATCAAATCGTAAATTTTATTTCGACGATTTTGGAAAGGAGGATTTGATGAGAAGTGGGGCCATATGAATTAATGATCCTATAAATTGGACTTCAATAATTTTGCAATTTTGGGGTTTTTGGTTTGGTAATTTGTTTTAAAATAACAAGTTGAAGTAAATTACCAAGATCTTGAAATGTGTTTTCATTTATTGTACAACTTAGCTGGCTCATTTTGTAGGACCGTTAGTGAAAAATGAAAAATTAGTAACAATTCACTAAAAATTAATATTTACAATGAGTGATTAGTTTAATTGTAAAAATTGAAATATCATACATTTTTTTTTTTACATTTTTTAGTCTAGGCAAGAAAATAATCAAATTTCAAAGGAGTGCTATTTACAAATCAGTTAACCAAATGAGGCAAAAAAGTATCGATGGAAAACTTGTGAAAAGTCAGGTTCAATGAGATAATCAAAATAGAAATTGGATGAAAGTAAAAATGGAATTTTTTTAGGATAATTAGCTTAATGAAAATCACGAAAAGGTGTTTAGCCAAAAATTAATGTAAAGGGTCCCCATTATTTGGAATAATGGGGGTGTTGGGTTTTAACTACAATAGGTGGCTTGGTAGTGTCATCGATGTTGTACCTATATTTCCTTGTAAATTATGTGGTTTTTGGCTTAAATTTTTAGTTGGACAAAGCCATTGTGTATAGGTTTTATTATACATATACATTTTTAATAAAAATACAACGATAAAGGGTAATTTTCTTTGAAACTATGCATGCTTATGATAGTCTTGATATCTTGCATATGATTTCCATGATTTTTGTTAATGGAAAATGATGTCACAATGATTTTACTGTTCCATGTTGGATCGATTCCACACATCAAAAAAATGTAGAGAACAACATGTGTAACTATATTATGAGTAGTCTAAGTGAAGTAACATTGTGTTACACTAGGTAGTTGTGAAACACATTAGTGTTTCACACTCAAGTGATTATGGTGCACCCAAAAGGGGCCTTGTAACCATAGCAAAGATTGGGTTTATTATAAGAGGTACCAAAGCTACCTCACACAAGAAATTGTATTAGAGCTTTGTATCACACATGGGTGGTACCATAGTTGATACCTACTTACTGTTGGGTGTGGATCCTGATTTTCTTCTTTATTCAGAGGTATCATCATGTTGGACCCCAGTTAATTTAGGGGTTTTCTCCCTATAAGGAAACCCCTCGCTATATATGAGGGAATTTTAGTGTGGTTATGTATACGTGTATTACGAGCGAGAAAGGGAGAGAACATTGTGTGAGAATGAAGAGGAAATTACAATGGATCTACTATAGGTTGTATATCTTCATTTTGTTGGATAATATAAAGGAAGGACTGGTTGTTTCTCTATGGACGGAGCCCAAATTGGGTGAACCACGTATATATGTGTCTTTCTTGTTTTATTCTTTTTCTGTGTTTGTGTTTCTGCAATATTTTATGTGTTACATTGCTCTGTAATATATTATTTTCTAACACTAGGTATGAAAAAGGGGTAGGGTGGCTAGAAAAATTCTCTTCTACCACCTAATGGTGGCATCATAACAGAGATATATAGTCGTTGAAGAAAAACAATAGTAGTTTCAGTAGATTGACAACAATGTTGTGCTCTTCACCACACTATCTCTAATGTGATAGGTAGTATGAGAGTTGCCATACAAAATCAAAGCTAATACTTTGAAGTGGTAGAAGAATGGACAGGATTGTTCTCCTACTCATAGGTGGTGTTCTTGAATAAGTGGTCGTGTAGTAGGTTGTGCTAAAGGAATATTACAAAGATAGTTCCCTTCTATTATAGGTTATTAGGGAAGGGGCTTCTGTAGTCATTTTCTAGGTGGGAAAAAATGGGTTTTGGCTTTTGGATTTTGGTATGGGTTGTAATTGGGAAATTTTAATTGAGCTTAATAGGATCACATCTATAAAGAATCAAGTCGTAATGGTGAACAACAGGTCTGAACCAATGGAGAAACACAAGTTGGAATTATCTTAGAAGTTCAAAGATATTGAGATGACTTTCAAATGGATGGTTGAAGGAATAAAACAATATGGGAAGGAATTCAAGGAACTTTAAGTAGAAGACCATTGAGTTAGGGTCTTACTCTATTGAATTTGCAATGAGGCGGTCACAATAATGTAAGAGAGTTAGATGAAGGACTTGGAAGATTAGGTGAAGTCACCTATGGCACTCATAAGAGACTAGAATGATGTCATTGAAGTATTGAACCAAGTTATAGGAAAGAGCTCAGGTAGTTCATCTATGAAGGTGAATATGAAGGGACCAAAGTTGTATGCTAGGACAAAAAGTGATAAGGTATTGGGAAATGTTTTTTGGGTTGTGGAACAATGATGGAACAAATGAAAGGTTTATTTAAAGAGACATAAATCAATGGAAAATCCATGCACCTCACAAAAACAATTAAACTATCATGGAGGAACATGGTTGAAGACTTAGTAGCAAGTCACATTATCGATAGGATTGGGACATGGATAGAGCTGAAAGAAGATTTGTACACGTAGTTTAAACCGGAAAATAAATACTTGGTAGTAAGGGATCACCTAAGGGAGTTGAAGCATACTTATAAGATCACAAATATTTAAAATAATTCTTAGGTCTTATGTTGGAGCATAAAGATATGCATGAGAAAGAAAGGTTATACTGCTTTACCATTGATCCCTAACCACGGGAAAAGAAAAAAAATTATGAAGAAGGGAGTCCAATCACTTCTAGCAACTATTATCATAGCAAAAAAATTTCTTGACACCAAACATATGGTAGGGATAAGGAGGATATGCATAAGAGAAGGAAATATAAGAAGAGACAAGTGAAAGTGAAGAATTACAAGAATGGAAAACTAGTAGGTGCAACCAAAGAGAAGAATTCCATAACTTCTTGGATTTCTGGAGATGATCACTTGGAAGGGAATTTGTTGATCAAGTAGAAGGTGGCTAATTTGGAGAATAAAGACATAGCTAAGGTTGGTGGTGAGACTTGGTATTGCATTAAAAATGTTGCAACTCCTAAGGCCACCAACACTAATTATCAACTTAAGGTTCATACAAACTTAAGAGGGGCCAACACTATATGTGTGGTAGACACATTCCTCTTCCTAGTATGACTCCCTTTGATGCAGTTGAAATAAGGGATTTAAACAACTTCAAATGAGAAAATATCAAGGTAAGCCTCTAGTCCTAAGTTGTGAATGGTAAATAGAAATAAGCAAACCTATTCTACTTTTGTTGGAAAGCACATGAAAAAAGCAAAATCTATTGTATTTGCAAAAGTGTAAATAACAATGACAACCAAGAAAATCTAATCTATCTTTTTGGAAAGGAAATGGAATTAAAGGAAATCTATTCTATTTTGTGGGAAAGGAAATTTCTATGTTACTCTTGGAGGAATGAAATCACACTTCGGGTAAAGTAAATTGCAGAAAGGAAATATAAACTGATTACAGAAATCAACATTTAAGAAGAAAGTAATGTAAAAGCTAAAGGGAAACATAACCAAGCCTCGTATCAACCAAAGTGGCCTCAGAGCATTCATAGGATATAAATATACTTCTACTATGAATTTGAAGCGAATAAGAGCTCAAAACAAATTGCTTCAAAAAATTTTCCATTGCTACAAGATTTCTATAAGATTTCTACAAGATTCATGAATTAATGTGTTGAATTCCCAAGCTAATCAAATGCAAATAATGCAAGGTAAATTTTGTTATTAATTTCAAAATTTTATGGCTTCAATCCAAGTCTATTCAAGTTGAAAGAGATTTCTTTGCATGTGCTAAAATTTGTTGAAGGAAATGTAACTAGGTTTGGTCTTGATAAATATACTTTTTGATATTTGTATTTTATTCAAGAATAGAAAATATTATTCTTTAATTATATGTTAAAGAGTTTCTTGCTCATTGAAGTAGGTATTACAAATTTTAAAGTGTTATAGGTAAATCAAAAGGTCAAAATAATTATGTTAAATACCTTAAGGGTATGTTACATTGTGTATAAGAGTCAGGGAAGTAACCTCCAAACAAATTCATGCCCCCTCCTATGCAAAGGCACCATAAAATAGTCTCCTTCAAGCATGTGATATCACCAAAGAAACGATTTAAAATAAGCATGACAAGTCGACCTACAAATAGTCTGCATGTAGGTCTTCTAGTTGGCCTAAAAGGAGGGACAATCCTCTATAAATATTAAGTATCGTAATTGCAATATCGCATCGCAAATTTCATTTCGACGATTTTGGAAAGGAGGATTTGATGAGAAGTGGGGCCACATGAATTAATAATCCTATAAGTAATCTCTTTAATGCTTTTAAAGTTTGTCCCTTTGCTTCATCATCAAGGATTATGTCTCCTCAGTAATCTCTTGAATGCTTTTAAAGTTTGTCCCTTTGCTTCATCATCAAGGATTATGTATCCTCTGTAATCTCTTGAATGCTTTTAAGGTCTATCATCTATGATTCATCAAGAATAGGAGAAGTCAACCACATTTCAAATTCTATCAAGTAAGTATATGTCCCCTTCTAAATATACATCAATGTATTTCTGCAAGGAAAGAAACACATTGGTAGGTACCAATAACTTTCTTGCATGGAAGAAGAGGATTGATCTACTTCTCAAGGAGAGTGAAATTCTAGAACATATCAAAGGCAATATCGTTGTCCCTACTAAGGAACAAAATCAAGCCTTAGCCATGTAAAATAACGATGAGACAAGAGCTCAAGGGATTCTAATAGAATCTGTCAAGGACTCTCTCATTCCTTATGTCTCCAAATTTGAGACATCAAAAGAAATTTATGATAAGCCAGTAGAGCTATTCACGATATCCACAATCGGAGAACTGATATCTCTAATAAATGAATTGTACAAGATGAAGATATCAAAGCAAGGAATAGCTCCCTACTTCATGAAGATCTCTGAGATGATGGATCATCTTCAAGATCTTGGGGAAGTCATGTTTGATAGAGAAATGACAATTTTAGTACTCATTGCTCTACCTGAGGATTGGGGAAACTTCTCATCAAGCATATATGCCAAGAAGGAAGCAACCACACTCAGCGAAATGTTGTCTCTACGCAAGAGAAAGGAAACCAGACTTAAAGAAAAGGAAGATGTGGGATCAAAGGAGAAATCATTTTATGCCATGGATAAGAGAAAGGAAAATTTGGTAAATTTGGTCCACGAAGAACAAACAACAAAGACATGTCCAAAATCCAATGTTATGGATGTCAATAATATGGACACTACAAAAGGAATTGTCCTAATATTAAGAAGGACAATAACAACAAAAGAAAGAGGGAAGAAGCTCACATGACTCAATTGGTAGAAGAAGAATAAAAGAAGAAAAAGAAGAAAGATCCTCCATATCTCTACTATGGATAAGTGAAACTATTTACTTCAAGTCTCCTTTGAAGGTTTTGAGTAGGATAGGAGCATGTAGGAATAAAATAAAATTGCATGACTAGAAACATCTTCTAGAATATAGAAGCATGAAGTACATAGAGTTCTCAATACTCATGAAGAAGTATCATTTATAATGAAAATAAAATGCATGGTTAGAAATATCTTCTAGAATATGGGAGCATGGTAGATATAGTTCAATATATTCATGTAGAAGGAGCATACCTGGTATAGGATCTCATCCACAATGAAAGAAGACTGATCATGATTGAGAATCTTAGGAGACCTCCATCATCAAAATAAAAGAAACATTTGCAAGGCAAGGGTCTTTAAGATCCTATGATGGAATCTTCAAAAGAAGCTTTATGAACCAAAGGAGATGTGTCATTGGGAATCCCATTCATGGGATTTGAGAAACAGATGATATGTAGGCAGGCTAAGATGAAGCAAGAAGGGCCACACCAAGGACAATGAAATGAAGCTAAGATGATCAAAGGAGAATCAAGATGAGGTATGTATGCATCAAATTTTAGTCATGTTAACATGTGTATATTATTGAGTCATGGGAATAGTTCTATAACATGATCAAGTAGGGAAGAATATCTTTCACCAATGAAATGCTCGAAGGAATGTACTACAATGTGATACAGGTAAACAAAAGGATATGATCACATAAGGAGTACAAGATTTCTAACTAAGAAGAACGAATAAATGTTGACTAGTCTAGGTAGAAAACAATGAAGAAGAGCTCTCAAGGTGCATAAGGTGGTTGACCAATTTATCCAAAGAGAGGAAAATGAAGAAAGAGATCAAGCATGTGAAGAAAACCATGATCACCGAGAATTAGTATTTGACAATATACTTTAAATATATCTCCCGAAAGAAGGCAAGACAACTCTGGCAAAGGAAGGAAGGATCCTTGACACCTATGAAGGCCTTGGAGAGAAGAAAGATGCATATAACTGATTCTAGTCTATGAATATGTCGTGATGAAGAAGCCATCTAGCAAAGGAAAAAGCAATGTTGAAGCAATATCAAGATGAGGTCATGATGGGCTACTAGGTCGAAGCATGTAAACAAGCAAGTACGATGAATCATCCATGAGAAGAGTATTCTGAGGCATGGATAGATAAAAAGGAGTAGCCAAATGACAATAAAACATGATGTATGACAAGCAAGCCATTTTGCATGAAGGAAGCAATGACATGAAAAACGAGGAAGGAAAGTGATCGATGGATAGTGCCCTACCTAGAAGAAGTTCTAATGAAGACTTCATGATATCAAAGAAAGGAATGAGATCAAGTAGTTGAAGGACCCACAAAGAACAAGTTGTTGATGAATGAAAGAGTCCATAGTTAAGAGGGAGCTTTGATAGGTCCCTTCTTAAGAGGGATTTTTGAATCACCCATGATTACAAGGAAGTGAAAATTGCGTTTTCCATTTCATGTATAATTCGCTAAACTAGGACTAACAACTGTAAGTCTAGATGAAGATCATGAATGGAAATGTAGACAAAAGATAGACACATCATTCTTGTCTTCACATGGAAGAAAGAATGGGAGGATTAGATAATCATCTGGCATTCGATACTGTTTGAGGATATGTAGGGCATCCAAGACAAGATTAGGTAAGAGGACAAATATTCTTTGAGGGATAGGAACCCAATATAATAATAATGTGGGTATGTACCTTAAGAGACAATGATGAACGTGTCTATAAATCATTGGTCCTACCAACATTGTAGCTTATTATCTCATGAAGAGATTGAGGTGTTAGTCAAGGCCTTCCACTATGAAAATGTTGATTGATATCATGCTCTAACATATGGATTGCAAATCCGATTTATCTTATGTGAATTCTTCAAGATTGAAACATAGCCAAACACCTTGTAATTTTGTATGAATACCTCCCTAGTTAAGAGGGAGTGTTGAAGGAAATGTTACTAGGTTTGGTCTTCATAAATATACTTTTGATATTTTTATTTATTCAAGAAAAGGAAATATTATTTTTATATTATATGTCAATGAGTTTCTTTCTCAATGAAGTAGGTCTAGCACATGTTAAAGTGTTATAGGTAAATCAAAAGGTGAAAACAATTGTTTTGAATAATGATGCAAATTCAAGTCCCTTCATATTCAAAGGCACGATAAAAAAAAAACATTCTCAACAATTGGCACAATAAATAATTTTACTAATATTTGAATGCACAAATGATGTTTACAATTGTCAAAGGCCCTGGCTTAAATATAGCATAAGGTGCCTCTTGGTGAATGGGCATGATCTTTGATCATGCCATTTTACTAATTACTTGCTAACTACACACTTGTTTAATTTTATATAACAGAACTAGTTGCATTTCCATTAGGATCATATTTATTTTTAACATAATCTTCCAGAAAGAGTTGTTGAATTTTCTGTTGAATTACAAGAATTTTGAGTAGCTTAAAAAGGGAAATATTAACTTTTAATTTCTTAAGCTCTTTAATTAGATCATCCTCTATATTTAGAGAATAAAATTTATGTGTGTTTCCTAGCTATTTTTTAGAGTTGTTTCCCTTCTCATAAGGAGGAGAATCTTGATTATTGTTTAGATTTTTTCTACATGTTTTATATTGATGTTGATTTGCAAAAACAGAGTCAGAATCATTTTCAAACTAATTGTCTGAAAAATGACCCATGGTAGAAGATGTTTGATTTTCATCTTCAGTTTCATTGTTTCCTTCAACCTCCTGTGTATCATTTCCATCATATGTTGACTCTATCCCTACTATAATTTCTTGTAAAATTTTTAATAAACCTTCAACAATAAGGGAGGGTAGATATATTTTAAAATTGTTTCTTAAAATATGATTTGAAGTTTTTCCTATTAGAAGGCCCTTCAATTGCATTTTTCTTAAGATCAATGACTTCATTAATCATATTATTAAGGACTTTATGAAAGCTTTAAAGATCAAAAGGTGTTTTCTCCTTCTTTTTAGCAGGTGATTTTGGCATTGGTTCAAGTTTCTTAGTAGAGGATGAGAATTTATCACTTTGTTTGTTAGAATTAGGCTTTACGCTGAGTATGTATTTCTTGACAGACAAAGCATCATCAAATTCTACTTAGTATCCTTTTAGGCCCTCATTAACCATATAGAAATATCAGTAGAAGAGCCTTCACATAATAAGCAATTAGTAGGTTCTTGATAGACATGGAATCAATAGGAATCTATTTTTTCAATGCAAGAAATATTACTTTGAAATCCTTTATCCTTTCCTTACCTTCCATTATCATATTAGATAGATCCATGATCAAAACCTCTAGGTTTTTATCATCCCAAATATTATCTAGAAAGGTAGTTTCAAATTCTTCCTATGATGTGATACTTTAAGGGGGTTGCGCAAATGCCAAGTTGTAGCTCTTACTTTGAAGGTATACAGAAATAACCAACAACCCACATCTTTATGATGCACACTTTTATATCTAATAGCCATCATAACAGTGTTAATATGATCTTCTGCTAGTTTTTTATAGTCTCGGTCAAATTCGGGGAAGAATTTATGAGGACTTTTTGGAAGAGGATATTGTGAACCTAGGACAACCAAAATATATTGATTGAGGAATGGAGCGGTAGGTTTATTGACTTGATTAACTTGTTTTTTTCCCTAGTTATTAGCCAATCATGGAGAAACCTAATAATCAGATGAATCTGAAGATGAAAAATGTCTTCACTGGAGGGAACTTCAAGAGAAGAGGATGAACTAGGTGGAGAAGGAGGTGGACCAAAATATTGTAGAAGAGGAGGTTGGGTAGATTCCATGGAAGGTGGTTCAATCGATGCTCATTGATGAAGATCAATCTTACCTATTAAAATGTCATGTAATATATTATTAGGGGTACTAGAAGTTTGGGAAATTCTTGCCTAGGAATTAAACACTCTAGGTTCCTCTAAAGGAAAGTTAATAAAATTTTGAAATAATCATCTTTCAATATATATTTCTCCTTCTAGCCTCTCTTGAGTCCTAGAAAGAACTTCTCGATATCTTTGGAGACACTTGTCAATCTCAAATTGGACACAGGAATGGGTTGTAGTCATGGGTTTGTTGGTCGTTTTCTCAAGAATATGTTCAAGCTCAGGACTAGGGGAAGTTTCACTAATGGGAGGGTTTGATTGAATTCTAGTGACAATAGGGGAAAAAACAATTTGCCTTTTATGACTACCCTTAGCCATTTAAAATTTGATTTTCCCTACTTCTAGCACAAATTTGTTGACACGGGCTTTTTGACATTTTTCAATAAAGGGGATGTGGCCTAGACAAAGGCTCTTTAGATAGACCAAGCCATCTAAAGTAGACACTCATGCATTGTTAAAGGCTTTGTTAGCCTATTATTCTCTTCCTCTTATGAAGAAAAGAACCTAGTGAAACCTAAAGTTATCTAATTATTATATGTACATGAATCATAAACTATTCTTATATTAGTATGTAATATATAATTTCACTAATTTAACATTATGCCATATTAATAATTATACGAATCATACAAGAAGTATAATACAACAAGAAAGAAAACCAAAGCCTTGTGTAACTAGTCAAAATAATGAATAATAAATTATATTATCTTTCACTATGCATCACTGGTGCAACCTGTAAAATTGATTTTAAATTATATATGCAATTATAATTTAAAATTATTGATAAGTCTTAATTCTCTCTCT
>APFE031500494.1:0-108255 GCA_000404065.3 Pinus taeda
TGAGCAAGCCTCTCACAGAACTGAAAACATGACATATAACAGAAACCATTCATTGCCAAAGGACAGGCCTACAATTCTGCCAAAGAGGTGGGTTCCTCTCTCCTATGATGACCACCTTTGCCACCCTTACGAGGCCTCTGTTGTACCTCAACCTCTGTAGATGATGAATGGTCATCACCTTGCTCATAAGTCTCGGTATCTGACATGGTTTTGGAGCAAGATGGGAAAACTGAAGGACAAATTGGACTGTTGCCTCTGCCTGCAAAAGTACTGAACTCTATGCTGTTTCAAGGGGAAAAACATGAGGGGAATGTTAGGGGAGGGAACTTCTTAACAAGGAATGGGAATATATGATAATAACAGGGAATTTTCAAGGGAAACTTTACACATTGTCATGCATATAGGAATAGTTTTAACATTGGGAAATCATTTGCCAAGAACATCTCATATGGGACAAAACATGTATGATAATGAACATGGAAGGGGCATACATGAATCAAGAGGGACATAGGGACACCATACACCAAATTCACTGAGGATTTCATGTGTGTTATAAGGCAGATTCTGCTCTTTTTGTTCTTTAAGGGTTACATGCACATTAAGGAGTACATACTCATCATTTTCACATGAAGGGAAAGTGTTTCATGTATAAGGGGGTGTCAAGGATATATAGAGGTTTGTACATGCTTTTAAATATACAGCACATCAAATTTACATGACTCTCTTCAGTCTTTACAATGTATCTTTTCTTTTTGTTTTAGTTTTTTGCATGTGTATGGTAGAGGGAATTAGGGTTTGAGTGAGTGCTTGTGAGAGGGGTAGGGTTTATAACTTAGAGATGGGGTAGGGCAACATTTATGTGCAAATGAAATAGGACAGAGATGAAAACATGATTATTAATGAAAGAGTGTAAAAAGGAAGGGATCAATGGTACAATAAACACTTGAAACAGTCACAAAACCCTAGCATTTACAAACATTAGCAACGGCCATATTAATCCATTCACTTGCAACTTTAAATGATAAAACCATGACACACATCATTATTTTCACCATCCATATCATCATTCATGAATTGAGTGCCTACCTCGATCAATTTAGCAAGCAAGAAGGCAATTTAGTCGATTTGGAGTGGTTCTATAGAAGACAGCTTGAGTGGTCGCGCCCCTACTCTGAGTGGTCGCGCACTGAACCTGAGTGGTCGCGCACATTCACAGCCTTGTTTGAGGGCCTTCCTGGTGTCGGAATCGGGCACAGGATGGCTTGTTGGAAAGGTATTTGAGTCTAATTTCCAACCCCAAGTAAAATTTTTCAATTTTGAGTTGATTTGACCTGTAAAAAATCAAATCTCCCAAGACTGGTCAAAAAGTGCCAAATGAGGCTGCCTGAAAGAAGAGTGTTGTTGCAGTCAACTTTTGAATGCCTTCCTCAACCCCAAATTGAGCTCGTGATAGCTCATTGTAAATATATTTTTGTCTAGTTATCATTTTACCCATCAAGCAAATCATTTGGCCAACCAAGCTAGGAGAAAACTTGATTTTTCCAAGGTAACTTGCAGAGGTGTCTTTGATTCTCTTGAGGCAACCGTATTCTTGACATTTTTCTCAAATCATGACGCCTGTGAAAAAAGTGAATGATTTTTTTCTTCCTTGGAATGTTTTGGACAAAAGCCTCTCTCAATTTCCAAAAATTCATCTTTGATTGCTCTAAAACATCATTTGAGTGAAACTTGCCCCGATGTGTGAAACAAGGAATTTTGTCGAAATGAAGAGAAATGAAGGGGATAGGGGGCTTCTAAATTCTTGGGGAAATTTTTGGGAGTGGGGAGGGATGTTAGGAAGCAGGGGAAAGTGGAATCTCAGAGATTGAGTGAGGGAAGGGGTCCAAAAGGGCAAATCACAGGCCAAACCTAGAAAATTGCCAGGTTGTAGCTAGAAACTAGGGTTTGTGCAAAAATGAGGATTTTGGGGAATCTGAGTGTTGGGGAGTGTATGATATGGTACTTGAAGGATAGGGGAAGGTGTATGAACATCAGGAAACAAGTTTTGCCATTGATTTGACCATCTAAGAAAATTGGCTTCAAAACCCTAGGAGAGGGAAATGAACTTGCCAAGGCACAACTGAAGCATGAACAAGATGTAAAATGATTCATTAGACACTGACATGATAACGAAAACCCTATGAATGATGATAGACTCAGCTGAATGATGACATAGACTGAAATTTGGACAACTTTAGAAGGAGTGAAAGCAAACCCTAGACCTAATGCCTAGTGACCAAATTTTGCTTGAAAATTCTTTGAAATGACAAAATTTGACCTTGACACTTCAAAATCACTTTGTAAGAGCATATTTGATCACTGGAGGAAGACTGGAAAGACTGACACTAACACATTGCACATGGAGTGGGAGTATTGAGGAGGTTTATGCTAAAACCAGGGAAGGAGCACTGGACATCAGTGAAGTGGGTTTTTAGGTATTTGTGTGGCACTAGTGATTATGATTTGTGTTACCAAGTAAGACCAGGATTACGTAGAGTGTTGGATATTCATGGCTTTTTTGATGCAGATGGGACTGGAGATCTGGATCAAAGAAGATCTACAAGTGGGTATGTGTTTAACCTATTTGGAGGTGCAGTCAGTTGGATGAGTAAGAAATAATCTGTAATGGCACTATCAACTACAGAGGCAGAATACATGGCAGCCACTCATGCAAGCAAGGAAGCAGTTTGGTTGTAGACATTATGTTCAAGTATGGGGTTAGTACAGGGAGCTATAAGGATAGACTGTGATAACGAAAGTGAAATTTTATTGGCAAATAACCTTGCATATCATTCAAAGACAAAGCACATTGATGTTCAATATCACTTTGTGAGGGATATGATAGAAGACAAAAAGGTGTTGTTGGTAAATGTGGACACTTTGAAGAATACTGCAGATGCATTGACAAAATCTGTGAGCTCTAAGAAGTTCTCTTGGTGTAAAGAAACAATGGGCGTTGCAAAGTTGGACCCTATATTAGGTTGGGCGGACCTAACTATGTTTTTGTGCATGATTTTCGCAAATGGTTTTGAACGTGATGGTTTTCGGTCCATGGTTTTGGATGCGATGGTTTTCGGTCCATGGTATTGGATGCTTAGGAATGTATAATATGTATTATAACACTGAAAGGAACATAATGAAAAATCAATTTGTAGTCTCGGTTTTGGGATCGAAGGGAAAATCTCTATGTATATGTGTTTTATGTGTTATGCTCTTGCATTGTTTATTTTCTATGTTTTATAATTCGTATGCAGGTAATTTATATATGTGGGTTAAAACCTACACCCTTGATGGCCACTTTTAATATTCCTGGATTGAATGTTGGACTACTAGTTTGGTTGTGGTCCACTCTAAATATTCCAAATGTTCTTGAAGCTTCTCAGATGAGCACTTTATTTCAAGGACATCAAACGGGTGTTAATTATTAATCTTCTTCACAAGAGAAATCTAGGTTTCCTCTTTCTCCTTAATCTTGTAATAAGAACTATAGAAAGAAGAGGAAGAGAAAGAATAATAAGAAGAATAGTTCTCTCCATGAATCATCACCAACCTCTGCTAGTCATGTTGGAGATGAGACTTCAGCCACTGCAAGTCATGCTAGGGGGCATAAGTCTACTCACTGCAAGTCATATTAGCAATGGGTCGCCTACCTCTGTTAGTCATATTTTTTATGACTCACCTACTTCTGTGAGTCAAGTTGGGAGCACAAGTTCTATCTCTCTTTGGAAAGAGCCACTAACCTCTAAAAGTCATGTTGGATACCCTCCACCAGCCACTACTAGTCATGTTGGAAGCATTGAGGTTGATCAGAAACCTAGGTGTAGAATATTTAAACCTAAGTTCCCTTGTAAGATATGTAAGGGAGATCATCTTACTTATTTGTGCCCTGGGCTTTCATAGGTACAAAGGTTGTGGTCTGACTCTGAATTTTCTTCTACTCCTAAATCTATTATGGTTTCTCAATAATATACTCAGCCAGTGGTTGATGAATTAGTTGAGCTAGTGCAATCTTTGGTTGATCCCACTCCTCTTCTGGGGGGTGAAGTGCCTAACAACAGAGTCTTCTTGATTTCTAGTTCAGAGTCTTCTAGTCTAAGGGGCATGCCAGTCTCTTTGAGTTTACCCCCTCCATGTTCTAGGAGTAATTCTTAGGATTGGGATAATCTTGTTGAGCCTCGTCTTCCTTTTGTTGTACCTTTCCAAATAAGGGTTAGAGTTAATTCCAAAAATGTCTATCAATGTATTGTGGATGACGGATCCTATGAAAGTGTTATATCCTCCTCGACTTGGAAAGTTTTGGGTTCTCCAATGTTGTTGGCAACTAATAGTTAGTTGTTAGCCCATGATATAAGACTTAGTGAATTTATGGGTTTTCTTCCTCAATTTCCTATTACTTTAGTTGGGAGGATTGTATTACTCGATATGGTGGTGGTTGATCGCCATTTAGACTTTAATATGCTACTTGGGTGTGATTATGTCTATACTATGAATGTTGTGGTCTCTTCACTCTTTCGAGCAATGTGTTTTCCTCATAACGAAAGTATTGTCACTATTGATCAACTTGCATCTAATAATCACCATCCTAATTCGAAATTAGTTCAGAATACTGCTTGGTATGTTCCAAGTGTTCAAGTATATTATGCCCTACCAGGGTGAACTATGTGGCATTATAGCCTCAATGTTCAATTGCTTCTAAGAAGGATCCTTTGAACTATTATTTTCCTTCTCGAGACTTGGTCTTGGTAATTGATCAAGTGATTTATCCTATGGGGGCATGGGACCCTGTGGTGAAGTAAAATTATAAGTGCAGACACAAATGAATTCCTCTAGCTCGATGATGGGTCTAGCCACAAAAGATACATTCTATGGAAAATTTCCTTAAGTTAGAACCAATTAAGAGGGCCTACTTCTTAATCTGCTTATCCTGTTTGATGATGTCCTTGCTTGCTCACTCCAACTATCTTTCGCTTCCTTCTTCAAGCACCTGAAACAAGTAAACAACAGAAAACAACAAACTTGACAATAGACAAATTGTAATTCAACCTACTTAACAAGTCAAGAAACATTAATCCATGAATATGTAAGATGACAAAAAATGTAGGAAATCAATCAATAGTTGCATATATTAACATCAAAAAGAGATTACAACCATTTGTCTTAACGTTGCAGTCCTCTTCTAACAAGACCATGTTCCCACACACTTCTGCTAGCATTCCACGATGGCCTCAATCAACAATAGTTTTAAGACTCTTCCCTTTAGGCTTCACTCCAAACCAAATCACACTTCTCCCTCACACAACTAGATAGCTACAACTAGTAATAGCTTGTTGTCTACTCCAAACCAAAATAGCATAAGCACACCAATATCAACACTAGCCTATGCTTGGGAAGAAGGGAGGTTTATATAAGAAAAATGGATGGGAAATGGTGGTGGGCTCCAGTATTGCAGCAATAATGTTGCAACTCCTGGGACTCCCTTCTTAACTTTTATCAACCCAGTAGTTCGTAACAAACTTGGAAGCGACGGTGATGTATACATAAGTACTAGCTCTTGTCGCGGCTGTCACTTGGTCAACTGGCACAAGTCCATTAGGAGCTTAAGCCAACTTCTATGAGTTCTTAGAAGAAGATTTTTAACTGATGGATGAAAGCTAACTCAAAGAAGGCTAATCTACTTGCAGAAAGAAACTGAAAAGTTGAAAGGAAATGCAAACCCTAGAAAACCCTAATTTTACCAGCTAGCCCTACTTATGCAAGAAAGAGGATGCAAGCTACTGAAAGAGATTCCACTAACTTCTAGGAAGGTAAAATGCATGTTTCTAAGCTACTTCTATAGTAACATCTGAAAAAAAAAAAAATAAATAAATAAATAAATAAATAATAAATAAATAAATAAATAAATAAAAATAAATAAATAAATAAAAATAAAAATAAATAAATAATAAATAAAATATATATATATAAATAAATAATAATAAAAAAAAAAAAAAAAAAAATTAAAAAAATAAATAAATAAATAAATAATAGTAATAATAATAATAATAAAATAAAATAAAATCTTTTTGTATTTTTGAATAAGTTGTCAGAATTATCATGCATGTGCTTTGAATGTTTTGACTGTGCAGAGGTGGATTGGCGAGAGGAAATGCTTGTGGGAGGTTGGGAAGGTTCAAAGAGGACCTAAGGGGTCCCTAGCACCCTTCCAAAGAGTTTCACAAAGTTTGGCTATCAAGAAACCGCTTTCGTGAGCTTCTATAGGAAATCTACAAGGGTTCTACAGGATGTTCTGTAATTTCTACAGGATGTTCAGAAAGGGGATTTTGGAGGGTTGACGGATGAAGAAAGGTGAAGAAGTGGGTCTGGAAGTGAGATAAGGGTGTGAGGAGGTACAAGACTTGGTGGATGGAGCTGAGGAGTGGTGAGGATGGTTGTATTTGTTTAAGGAGGAGTAGAGCAATGTTGCACAAAAATATGGGAATTAGGGCAAAGCGATTGAATGTGGAAAATGTAAGGCGAGGATCCGAGTTAGAGGATGGAGCAGGTGGGGTTGATGAGTACAAGCAGATAGAGAGGTATTACAAGCGCTCTGCAAGTTATTTCTCAAACTAAACAAACAAAGACTCAGAAAATCAAAGACCTAGCTACGTTAACCTAATCTGACCTAAATAACAGCAAAGAAAATGAACAGAAGTTTATTTTCAACGAAATCATGCGAAATAGCTATGCAAACTAAGAAATCATAAACTTGAGCATGTAACCACAACTGGTATCAACTTCTGCAAATGAAAATCTAACACGAATAATTGCATGTTGAAGCAAAGACAGTGTTTTTGGTGGCAGCAAGGTCACCTTGGTCCCAGCTCATGGTCCCACTGAGGGAGAGGTGAGATCAGAGGTGCTTGATAGCCTTTTTCTGAATATATTCTCTATTATTAACCTATCAAATCAATCTAAACATGAAAAACCTTTTTAATCCTCAACAATGATCTAGGTAACCAACAAGATTTCAACCTACTTAACAGGATTTATTTTGCAAAAACATGAAAAACAAATAACAGTACACGAAGGAAGCCTTGGCACTTGGGTTAGGCCCAACCCCAAGAGCTACAGGCTCCTAAAAAAAAAACTCAGAACTGATGCCAAATAAATTTGCTTTCCATTACTCAAAAATAACCATGTCACAAAGAAAGTTTTACAACAGCAACTACCAAATGAGCTGAAAAAATAACAGCACTATAGTGCAAAATACAACTGTTCAAAAAGTAACCTATGAAGGCTGGAAGCCTTCCTATTTATGCACTACGAGGGTCTCCAATAGCCCTCCTTAACTCAAGGGGCTCGACTGCCCTTGGGAATCCTTTTCGGTGGCCTGTTGAACTCCGAGCTGAGGGTGGAGATTTCGAAGAAGGGCCATTTAATGCAAGAGACACCCTTCCTACGAATCCTCACTCTTGTTCCTTCATGCTTGGCTGTCATCTGGCTCATAATTGCTTGGCCTTGGTCCAAAATTTGCCCAAAAAATTTGCAATAAACACGTATTAGTCTTCATGGTCAAGTGACTATCCTCATTCGTTCAATCAACATAAATATACTCAAAAAACATGCATAAACTATGAAAAATGGTGGATTGACTAAGAACAATTAGGAAAAATGAGCCCAATAAGTTACCCAATTCTGGGGCTCATCATCACCCCCCTGCTAAATGGGTTTCTTATCCTCTGAGCAACTAATCAAGCTCATCATCCTTGACTGCCTTAACCGCCTCTCTCACATCCCAGGCCTCCGAGGTGATATCTTCTTCATGGTCATGAAATCCTATTTTTTTTTCCACTTCTTCCCACTGCCTATGTTCCTCCTCTTCTTTGACTCCTTCCAGCAGCCCCAAAAGCAAGGGAGGACTAAACTTGAGGCCGATCCAGTTGGCCTGAAGATTCTGCATGGACTGTTGGTAGAGGGATACTCTTACCAAGGCCTCCCTCATCCTTGTTGGGGAGTGGTATTCTCTTATTTTTAGGCTATGGAACAGTGTGTTCCACCTCCGTGTGCAAGCATGGACACAGTTATCCCCCAACAATCTCTCCATGTCCTCAAAATGGGCTATGGCTTGAGCTTGTCGTTCAATCTAATCTGGCAGGGCCTGAGAGTTATTTTCCAAGTGTTGGTGGGCATATATTAATGTTGAGGGGTCCTCCGGCTCTGCTCTTATCATTAGTGGTTCCCTTAGTTCCCTATCCGTAACATTTCGGACCTCTGCTGCTCTCTTTTCTTCATGATTTAGCCAAGAGGCCATGGCCATAAGTTGCACATCTCCTACCACTGCGTTGGGGTCCCAAAAATTCATGTTGGGAAGGGCCAAGTTGTGTAGGTAGAACTCTGATAATTTGGCCTTGTCCTCTGATGAGCTACTGTCACATAAAGCCATGAATTGATGGTAGTTTTGAAATGGTGTGGTGCCCCTTTGGGCCAAGGTGTTGATCTGGAACTGCAAGCTTTGCTCCTTAAGGTATAAGGCATATGATTTGGCAGGTTGCCTACACTGTATGGTCTCTACTGCCCAGTTGGCCATGCAGGCCAGTTGGGCTTCCTTTTCTTGTACCTGTTACCTTAGAGGTTGTATCTCTTGTGCTGCTTGCAATTCCTTCTCCTGTAGTTGTCTAGTCAGTGCCTCAATTTCAGCCTGCAGCCCATCTCTTTCCTGTTGTTCATCAGGGGTTTCTTTTTCTGTTGTGGGCTTTTCATGTTGCCGTTTTTCTTCCAAGATGTGGGACCTGTCTTCCTTATAGTGTCCCTATAGCTGTAGATGCAATTTTAACAGCTCGTTTTCTTCCTGTAGCTTGGCTCACTGACTGCTCTCCACATGTTGTACCATAGCCAATTCCTTTCTTGCCTCCCTGAGTTTTTCTTCCAGGGGACCTATGTCTGCCACACCCTTGGACTTGGCGATTTTCATCCAAGTGTGGGTCCTCACTCTCTCTTCTTCTAGTGCAAAGAAAAGTGGCACTGCAAATTTTTGGGGAATTATCTTTCCGGCCTCTAACAGGTTATAGTAGGATCCAAGCTAGGTTGGGGGCTTGGTTCCAAATTATTTTCAATCTTTTCTTCCTCCTGTGATGATTTAGCTGCATTTTCTTCCAATTCCTTGGTCTCCATTAGCTTAGCCAGTGTTTCCTGTAGAACTGTCTCAGCTTCCTGTAGAGAGGTCTTTGTGTCCATCATTTTAATCCTTTCTCTCCATGTGGACGTTTTTGGGCTTCCCGTTCATAGGTGATGGATGCCTTTGGAGGAGACCTTTCCTTTTGTTTAGCTGTGGTGTCCTCAATCGTAATTGGCTCCTTTGACTGTGGCTGGGGTTTGCCAGCTTTTATCCGCGTGCTCCTTCTTGCCTTAAAGTACATGGAAGGATCCCTTTTTCACTTCCCTTTTTGTTTTGGAGATGTGCTTAAGGCAGCCAGCACAGCTGCAGCCTCCCTGGCCAAAATCTCAGGTGATTTCTCCTTTTGCTGCTTTGTTTTCATGCTTCATGTAGAAACTATGTCAATTTTTTTCATGCTTCCTGTAGAAAGTCTGGTGTCAATTGTTTCGGTCTGCTTGGCTAGATGTGTCTTTCCTTTTAATTTCAGTGTGGTTGCCTTGGTTGTGCCCTCCTTTGTTTGGACTTTTTCAGTCCCCTCTACTCTACTCTGCAACCGTTTCTCCCTGGGTGTTTGTGCCATTGTTCCTCCCATAATTTTAAGCTCAGCAATTTGGGCTTTTCCTCGTTTCTCTTTCTGTTCTTTTTGTGGTGGTTTGTCCCGTGTTTTTTTACCACTGGCTTTCTCTCTTGCTTCAGTGTGTTCCCTTTCTTCACTGCTGGATGAGGTGAGCTCCTCGGCCAGAATTCGAATATCGTCATCTCTGGACATGTTTCGGAAAATCTCCCAAGAGAGGGGGAAAGTGTAGGTGTGGAGGGCATCTTCCACTAAAATCTTGATGAGCCCATGATGGGCTAACTGATCTAGTGTCCCTTCCTTCAATTTTGTGCCACATTCAATTAATAATTGCAAAAGAAAATAGGGGATGCTCAACTTCTGTTCTATAGGTAAATCCATCCCATGTCTTAGTTCACTAAACAACCTGAAATGATAGCCATAGACAATGTTGAACCTCCCTTCACAGGTAATGAATTTCATGATTTAGAGACTGACTTCGCTCCAAAGAGGATGTAATCTGGCTCTCCGGACCCCGTTCTTGTCTTCTGCAGGATGTTCCTCGGGTAAGAAGAATGCTTTCTTGGCTTTTTGACCCAATTCCCTCTCTTCTTTGCTCCAAGGTACCCCTAATGGCAAACCAGTAACTCGACTAATGAGCTCAGGGGTAAGCTTTAGGGTCAACCCTCTGAAATTCACTGTGGCCTGTGTCTTGGATTTAGGTTGCAGGGACATTAAAAATTCCTCCGTTATCTCATCGTCATGACCCTGGATTTTGTCACAAAATGTCATCCAATTGGCACAGGTGAATAGGTTCACCACCTCAGGATGTTCACGCAATTTACTGGGATCCGAGGGTTCTTTCCTGATAAACCCCCCTGGCATGGTGAGAGTGCTCTGTTTTATGCTCTGATCAGAAAAGGGGCTATTATTTATGGTTTCCTCCTTTGAACTTCAAGAAGGGATCTCTCAGGTGTTTAAATTTTAATTTGCACCAATCCCCTGGTTTTAAGGTCGTTGCTACCCAAAACTCGACTGTCCGAGTATAAAAGGAAGAAGTGGGTTTCCAAAAACAGAGTACAGAGCTCAATTTTCATCCCCAGCATACATACAACCATGTAAATTCAAATTCTTCATACATAGGTTAGATTTTACAGTGCTTTATCTTTTCTATAGGAGAAAAAAATTTTAACAGGAACCAAGGAGGAGAATTTTGACGCAGAACTGACTGAGAAATTTCGTGCAACACACAGGAAAACTGCAATTTTCAACTCACGACCAAACTTGTCTCTAACCCTCCAATTCAAGACAGTTCAATTCATCATCGTTTCGAAACATACCATGCATGGAAGAGTGTTTTCGAGCCTACCTCTCTCAGAACTCGAAATTCGACGAAGAAAAGTCCAGGCTTCCCTGCTTCGGAAAGTTGTGTCGTACTTCCTGTAGAACTCTTGTTGGCTTCTGTAGGATGTCACTACGCCTCTGAACGAGCCTGGTACGTGGGAGATTTTTGAAACAGGCTGAAAAGCTCGGTCAAGAACGATGGGTAAACAAATTGTGGAATCAGAGGACGCGTACTTCGGCCGAGGACGTTACAAGTGCAAATGAACAGCGGGTGGTGCGAGTCTTCAGCCGAGCGTTTTTGAACTGTGGTAGAATTCGTGGTGAGGGGGTGAGGTGGCCGGACCGAACCATTAATCCAACGTCCGGTCATCATTTCTCTGTGTCTCCCTGGCCGCCATTACCTCCCCTTTGCCATTAACCGCTGCCACCACTGCCAGTCCCGCTGATTTTCCCCTACTGGACACTCCACACGTGTAGGCTGCACGTCTCGTCAACAATTTTTAACATAAATGAGCTTGTTTGGATCCCACGAAGCTGTGTAACTAGCTGAGGGTGGCCAGTTGACTCGCCACCGATCCCGTTCAATCCGAACCATTTTCACAGACATGCAGTTTTCGAAATATAGTTTATGCAATTGACGAATGAGTTTAGACACTTACATGCGTGGCCGTGGATGCGTTATGCAGACTTCAGGTCTTGGAACCACTGCTTCGCTTGCTGCTGCCTTGTTCTCGGGTGTTAGAGCCCATTCTGTTATCACCAAAATAGGTCCCTGATAGGCTGCTGATCAGACTATCTTAGTGTAACTATTTCAAACCAATATTTTAGCTAAGGCTTAGCCTCCTCAGCCTGAGAGGGCTCTCTCAAAGGATTAATGATATTGATTGATGATAATATAGATGGCTAACTCTATCTTGGGTTTGTGTGTTTGTAGGTTGAAAAAAGATGAAGGCTTGCTACCATTGGGCTATGGAGTCAACAAGTCAATAAATTCAGTGGCAAGGTTTCTTGACATGAAAGCTGAGGCAAATGGGGTTTTCAAACAAAGATAATTCACTTAAGGAAATAGGTCATCACAATAATTCCATTACTAAAGGAAGTCAGAGCATAGGATTATGAATTTGTTGGCATTATGGCACAGGTTTGGGGCTATGGCACAGGTGTTGTCCTTGATGGCAACCTTCTTTGGTAACAGATCTCAGTTCAGGCACTCAGAAAGTAGAAAAAGTCATATACGCAGGTTCATCTAGACTAAGACGCATATACACGCGGGTTATACATTGCAAAAGCGCGTATATGTTGGTGATCATCCTTTTGGTCCATGGCAGTTAGATCTTGGAACTTGAACCTATGTTTTGGACCATGGCGTCTCGTCAGATGTGTTGATCCCTAGTTTTGGGTTCATGGTATTGAAATATTATGGTTTTGGACCATGGTATTGGGGAAGGCCTAAGGCTATAAAAGAGGAAGGAGATCTTGTGACAAATGAACATGTGAATTATTATTGAAGATCTGATAAAGTGCTAGAGCTGGTATATTGGGTGGTGATGCAGATCTGGATCTGAAGGAAGGAGGAACCTTAGCGCAATAGGAAGGATAAGTTCTATTCATGGGTCATAATCTTTAAGCCTAAATGACAGTATCTTTGTATGATTTTGATCTGCTAGATGTGGCGCTTGTTTGATCTATAATCTGGGTTAATTAGTGATTGAATATCTGGAAGAGTGTGTTGTCCTTTATAGATCTGTACGCAGGTTCATTGAAGGGAAGGCGCGTATACACGCAGTTTAGGTGAAGTAAAGGCGCGTATACGCAGGTTGTTCCATACGCAGAGGCGTATGCACGCAAGTTGCAGACTATTGAAATTGCGTATATGCTTTAAGTGGTGATCTAGTTGTTTCTGCTCATTGCTGTTGTGTTTTGGGTTCTGTTGTGTGGTTTCTGGTACTGTGTTTTGGGTACAGCTGGCAGAGAAGTATCTACTTGATTTCAGATCTAGTTAGTGAAAAAGGAGTTTGGTTGTAGGAGTTTGGTTGATGAAGAATTGATGATTGTTTGATGTTCATGGATCCAGTCTGAAAATTGATGAAATGTGGTCCCTGGAAGAAAGAGAAGTTTGTAGCCTTCTGTAGGCCAGCACCTACGTACTAGTATCTTGGCTAGTGCAAGAGAAAAGGGGGTTGTAGCTCCCTTCCAGGAGAGCCTGGAAAACGAGAGAGGGTTGTAGCTCTCTGCAGGTTGCAGCCTGCATACTGGTAAAAAGACTGCACAAGTATATTGTAAAAGAAATTTCTAATTGAAAAGAAGATAGAGACGAATTGCAGCAGGTGGTTTTCACCCACATTGGGTTTCCACCTTATATCTTGTGTTCTTGTGTGTGACTGTCTTTCTACTCTGTTTTACTGTCTCTGGTTACTGTTATTTGATTCTGCATCACAGATTAACAATCATCATCAGAAAGATTAAGTAAAGTAAAAGCTTGTTTTGTATACGCGGGTTTTCCTTCTGCATAATCGCGTATATACGCAGGTGCATTAAACTGAAGTAGCGTATATCAGTTGTTTTTGAAAAAGGAATAATTATCTTGATAATACTGATTCACCCCCCCTCTCAGTATTATTTCCAACATAAAGATCATAGTCCTGATCTTCCTTCAAAGAAATTACATAAAGATCCTCCCTGTAGCCAATAGTGTTATCCCTTTTATAAAGAAGATGGAGGAGATATATAGATACAAAAAATAGATAAAATAGTGATCCCTCAGGATCTAAGATCCTGAGGGATTTGCAGAATCATTAATACTGCGTCACTTCTTTCCTTTTCTACTTCGTGCTGGTATCTCCGCATCCTTTCCTGGGTTGATCTGTTTTGATCTGGTTTGCTTCCGGTCTCCCGTCAAAGGGACAACAGTTAGCTCATCCTTGTCTTTACTTTTGGAATGGCCACCTTTGTTTTTCCTCCCTCCTGCACATAGAAATGACAATTATCAGTGTTTCTCATTAATCTTTCATGTTTCGTTATAAATCCTTATCATTATCTAAATTTCCTATGCAAAAGGATTTTGAGTTCTAATGAAAAGATACCAAAATGACCATCGAAACATACCTTCCTTGGTACTCCACATACCCCCTAGCTTACCCTTTTTCATGGCCTCATGAAAACATTGTAGTTGACATGCAGAGCGGTGAGGGAGTAGGCTGGAGATGGAATCTCGTGTGGGGGCCTACACCCATGATGCGAAACTAAATGATCAAAGAAATGGCTTGTCTGGCCCTCGGGCATCTCATACAGGGCTTGGTATCTGGGTGCAGGATGCCAAATGATTGGACTCCGAAACCTATATCCTAACCAGGATGGCCCTACCCTCAAAACAAGTTCACCATAGAGGGGGAATTGGTTAGCAGCAAGCTTAAAATTTTCATACTTAAATGGCTCTCTGAGCTGAATGTTCAGATTAGATACTCGATATCGAAATTTAGCTACTTCAATGGCAGGGTCTTTAATAGAAGAAAAGAATTGAAGCCCTTGCCGAATGATTGCTTCATGCATGGGTCCTAATGCTTCAATCACTCCTGGAGCCCTCATGAGATTTCTATGACTTCTCCATAACTGTTTTGGGTCTCTAGGCTCAGCTCTTACCCATAGATCTAATCCGTTTTCTTGCCTCTGAAATGCATTGTAGGCTTTAAGCCATTTAATTTGATTGACTGCAAATGAAATAAATGCTTGTAATTGAATATCCCCAACAAAAGGGCCAGGGTTCAGCTCGGTCTCTTGTTCTAGTACAAGGTTATACAGGTAAAATTCACACAATAACCTTTGCACTTTTACCCCATAATATTTACAGCAATTTATAAAATCATTTATAGTGTTAATTTCTATGGGAGCACCTGCCTTAATAGCCTTAATTTTCAATTGTAAGTACCTTTCCATTAGAAATAGGGCATAGTTTTTAGTAGGGGCTCTACATGCTAGGACATCATTGTATAGAGAACACAAGGTATCCATCTGTTTAATAACTACATCTAATCTACGGGTTACCTTGGCAACTTTCTCTTGTTCCTTTCACCATCCTTCGAAGGCTTGGCTTTCAGACAGGTTGACGTTCCTTAACTACTGTTGTAATTCCTCATATTTTTCACGAGGGACCATTTTCTCCCTGAGCTTTTCTACTTCTTGCTGGGCCTGCTTTAAATGATGGTGAAGGGTTCTTGTTTTTGGGTCCTTTTTCCATGCATCCATGGAGGCTGGGAGCTTTACTTGGACTTTCTTATTACGCTGCTTTGAATTCATAACCCTTATTACTCCCGAAGGTGGTGCCTCTGTCTAAACCATCTTATCATATTTTTCAATTTTAACACGAACTCCAGCCCACTGCTGTTCCTTTTCAAATGGAACA
The DNA here is from genome assembly GCA_000404065.3 of Pinus taeda. NCBI lineage: Eukaryota > Viridiplantae > Streptophyta > Pinopsida > Pinales > Pinaceae > Pinus > Pinus taeda. The sequence goes on from APFE031500494.1 coordinate 15,469, forward strand.
ACAGTCTGTTCTTCTGTTTCAATTGGAACAACAGTTTGTCTTTCTACTTCATTAGGAACAACAGTTTGGCTTATGTCAGAGTTTTGAGTAGTGGGACGGCTTCTGGTCCTTGGCCTCCTATTCTTACGGGGTCTTATTGGTGTGGCCGAACCTTTTCTTCTTGAGGTCCCTTCCCCCCTTTGCCTTGATTGTAGAAGCCTAATCTACTGGCGAAGCCTGACTATTACATTTAACAGTGTCCCCTTTTCCTTTTGTAATTCCCTTATTTCCATCATCTTCTCAGAAAGAACAACAGACTGTTTGCTGTGGGTTGGACTGTGGCTAATTTCCTGATTTTCTTCTTGAGGTGGCTGTTCCGAGGTAAGAGCCTTGCTTGGCTCTATTGTTTTTTGGGCCAATTCCTCTTCTGCCCTTATTTCCTCTGAACTTTCCTCTGGTGCCTTTTGATCAGGAACGGGCTATTCCTGCTCGAAATTTTCTGTTACCTTCTCATCATGAACGGGTGAATTTTCTACTTCTGCTTCTTCTGTATGCACTTCCTTGGGTGGATCTTTCTCCTGGGTTTCTTCTTCGGCCTGGAGGTTGGATGGACTTAGGGGTTGGCCAATTCATCTTCCCCTAACGGATCATGTATTGGGCTTCCTCCCTGTTGTTCCATTCTTTCCTCTTGCTTGGGCTGCTCAACTTCTTTTTTCTCGTCTCCTTCTTCTTCAGTCTGCTCATCCTGTTATTCTTCTCCTCCTGCAGATTGATCTGCCTTTTCTTCTTCTCCTCCTGTTTCTGCCTCTGCAGACTGCTCTTTTCCTTCGATATTTTCTTCTTCCGTTTCTATTTCTGCTCACTGTTCTTCCCCTTCGACGTCTTCCTCTTCTGTTTCTGCCTTGGCAGACTGCTCTATTTCCTTGTTGTTTTCTTCCTCTGTCTCTGTCCCTACAGACTGCTCTACATCCTCGTTGCTTTCTTCCTCTGTATCTGTCTCTGCAGACTGTTCATCTATGATCTCTATTTCTTGGCTCGTCTGAGCCCGGGGTTTCTTCAGCTCTGCTTGTAACCCTGTGATCCTCACCGACTTTCTACGTTTTTCTGGTTGTTCAGATGTACCAGCGTCATGCTTCCGCTTTTCGGGTTGTTTTTTAGGTTGCTTTTCAGCTTGTTTTTCAGCTTGCACTTCTGTGCAAGCGTCCTGCTTTCATTTCTATGAATGTCAGGATGTGCTATCAATTTGTTTTCGTTTTTCTGGGCGTCCAAATGTGGCCATTCCTTTATTGATAATATCAATTAGTTCTTCCCAGCTTCTCTGCTACTGGGTGAGACTATGATTCACTATCAAGAAAATTAATCCGTGGTGGCTAACCACAGATTCTACGTGCTGTGCCTTTTTCATACTTCGTGCCACATCATGCAATAGCGAATTTAACAATGCAGGTAAATTCACAGAAAATTTTTGTTTTAAGACAGCTAGGAGTTTAAGATGTCGTGGTCTTACCACGTCTTTTCTGCCCTCGCAAGTAATATAGCTCTAGATAATTTTTGCTAATTCCACCCATGGTTCTCCTAACGTTGCTGGTAGCACCCTCTTTCCTCGGACTGTCAAACTTTGGCCCTCGTCCTGAAAGATTTCCACAATATTCTGCAGCCTTTCCTTCTTTATTGTCCATACTGGTCCCCTGGCCGGTAGTGCTGTGACTTTTGCTATTATGTCGTCAGTGACTGCTATTCACTTTCCTCTCACTGTGGAGTATTCTTCCTATAGGTTTTGTAAAAATTCCTTCGCTATAGTTTCATTAGACTCCTTCAGGTGGTTGAGATAGGTCAACCATCCTGCTTTTTTCAGGATTCTTTGGGCTGTAGCTGAAACAGTTAGTGTTTGTGGTTCTCGGCAGACTGACCTTCCTCCCATAGCTTCACTTGCAAATTTTCAAAGGAACAACAGTTGTTCGTTGAAACGTAAAGAAGCTGGTGGCATATTTCTCATTCAAATTCAAATGAAACGGCGTATGCAATGGAAATAGCTTTGAACAACAACTCATGAAGAAGAAAACGAAAATGGAAAATGATCATACCGTTGAGCCGTGTTATGCTCGAGTACAAGATCTTATCGAATAATGGAATGACACGTGCTTTGGGGAATGATGAGGTTACCTTCCCCCTCGCAATGTGATAGGTTGTCCCAGCCGTCAAATAAAAGAGCATCGTCTGCTCTGCCGCGAGACCTTTATGGAACAGCTTATGGAAATATGCCATGTCCGCAAAAACAACATATTACTAAAATCGAGGTAGAAAGTTGGATCGCTTTTAATACGTGAGCAACTGCGGTGAGTTGATGGAAGTTTGGGGATAAGACATTTTCCATAATTAGCGAGTCTCATGTGGTCACTGTCACTAGCTCCGTAATGATTGGCGGTAATAGATAGTCATGCACTCTATGGTTGGATAATTAAATTAATTATCACGTTATAAGAAACAAAAGGATATAATCTCCTTACCCATTGGTGTAAATGTTACGACTTCAATACCATTAACAGAGCTCTACTGCCAACAGGTGTCCATAACCTTGGCAGAGTTGTTTATTTCACCCCGGGAACCATAGTCCTTTGTGTATGCAAGGAAGTGTTATATAATGTCAAAACTGTGGGCCACTATGCAGGCTTGGTAACTAGTTAGTCATAGTGCCATTCACGAGGAAGGAGCAAATAGTGGGTAGGCCGGCTCGTGGTGAGACCTCCTGTTCCAAGAGTTATTTATTTTGATATACCTTTTGGACCATTTCCCAGGTGTGGTGGCCCTAGTGGGAATACCACTTCGATTCCATCCTGATGATCATGGTAGGCCAGCTCGTAATGAGACTCCCTATCCTGCAATTTAACAAATTTATTTTTTTTTAAACTGCTTTGCTTGCTTCTTTTTCTTGCTTTTAGTAGAGAGCCTTTCCTGTTTATACACAAAGGGTGGTTCAACACTCCTTAAGAGTAGGAATGGTGGAAGAAGTCTTAATATCCCAATAGGAAGGTATAGACCCTTTGATCTTATTGCCGAATAATAATCAAAGTGGGTAAAAAGAGATCAGCATGATAGAGATAACCAATCAGAACAGAGTTAGTAAAACAATGGCAACAAAAGGTAATAAATAAGCATATCTTTTCCCTGCGTCCTTTCGCCAATTCAGGGCAGTTACTTATAAGGATGGCGATTTATGATTTATTAATTTCTGTATACTGTGTTTTTGTTTCCATCACATAAGTAGATAACTGTATTCCAAAATACTCGAAAGAACATTAATACTAAGCATCTTTAAGAAGGAACAAATTTTTCTAAATCATATGAGTAGTGCTCTTTCAAAGAAGGGCACAGCAATGACCGGAACAGTGGAAATCAATAGTGATGTTCAGAATAATGAAACAAGTGTCGTTCCTTTGGAAAAATACCGGCAAAAATCAAACAGTGTTGTTTCTTTCGGAAACAGCAAAAACACACAAATGCTGTACTTTTTGAGAAAGGAACGGAAAAAACACTCAAGTGTTGTTCCTTTTGGAAAAGGAACAACAAAAATCAAAAGTGTTGTTCCTTTTGGAAAAGGAACAGAAAAAATCAAAAGTGTTGTTCCTTGTGGAAAAGGAACAACAAAAATCAAAAGTGTTTTTCCTTTTGGAAAAGGAACAACAAAAATCACAAGTGTTGTTCCTTTTGGAAAAGGAATAGAAAAAAATCACAGGTGCTGTTCCTTTTGGAAAAGGAACAACAAAAATCACAAGTGTTGTTCCTTTTGGAAAAGGAACAACAAAAATCAAAAGTGTTGTTTGTTTTGGAAAAGGAACAGCAAAAATCACAAAAGTGTTGTTACTTTTGGAAAAGGAACAACAATAATCAAAACATGTAAAAAAAATATGTACAAAAATAATTCAAGCAGTTATATACAAATTGTAAAGAAAGGTAAACTTCTTAGCGAGTTACAAGTGGAGAAGACCAGTCTTCCTCCCATAAGATCTCCATATCTGAATCTTAGCGTAGTTGTTGGCAGAAGGACTCTCGAGTAAGTGGTTTGCGATAGAGACGGACTCAATGGCCATTTGCCTTAAAGGTATACCTAGAACCATTAATAGTAATCAGTGTGAGGGTACCTTTGTCATGTACTTTCTGAATTTCATATGGTCCCAACCAACGAGTCTGGAGTTTCTCGGGGAAGTCCTGAAATCTAGAGTCATATAAAGGAGCCCAGTCTCCTTCATGGAAGACTCTATTTTTTATGAGAGCATCATGCCATTTGGCTCTCTGCTGCTATATCAAAGCAGTGTGTTGAAGTGCAGAGAGCCTAATTTCATCCAGCTCATTAATCTGTTGCAATCGATTAGTTTGTGCCTCGGTTAAGTCTAACCCAACTTCTTGTGCTATTCGTAATGTCTGGATTTCAAATTCTATAGGAAAGATAGGTTGCTTTCCGAACATTAGCTGGTAAGGTGAGTGGCCAGTGGTGCTTCTCCATGTTGTTCTATAATCCCACAGTGTTTCTGGTAGTCTGGCAGCCCAATCGCATCTATGTGATGCAACTATTTTTGTTAGCATCATTTCTATTATCTTGTTGCTGCTTTCTACTTGCCCATTTGCCTATGGGTGATATGGGGTGGTCATTTTATGCTGAACATGATAATTGTTGAGTGTTTCCGCTATTCTGTGATTATCTCTCTAGGGAGGCCATAGCGCACAAATAGATGGAGCAGGAACTGTATCACAGATTCTTCTATAGCTCTGGACAAGGCTTCTGCTTCAACCCACTTGGTGACATATTCTGTTGCCACTAAAATGTATGTTTTTTGGTTTGATGGTGGGTTGATTGGCCCCATGAAATCAAGGACCCATCACTCAAATGGTTCGATGACTAATTGTGGTTTCAAAGGCATCTCATCCGAGTGACTAGGGCGTCCCGCTCTCTGGAAACTGTCACATGCTTGGACAAATTTCTTTGCATCTTTAAAAATTGTGGGCCAATAATACCCTGTATGCAATACTTTATGTGTAGTCCTGCGATCAGCAAAATGTCCACCACATGGTTGGTCATGGCATGCTTTCAATATATCAAATATTTCATCTTGTCGAACGCATCTCCTAATTTGCATGTCTGCCCTTATGTGAAACAAATAGCCCCCAATCCAGGAAAATCTGATACTTCGCTGGACAATCTGTTTCCACTCGTTAAGGGTTAGATGCTTTGGTAACTTACCTACTGCTAGGTAATTGGCGACATCAGCATACCAGGGTGTTTTGACAGCAACAACAAAGAGATGATCATCTGGAAACTAATCTTCAACTGCTGCTGCATCGACTAGCTTTGGCATTCTTGAAAGGAAATCAGCTACTGGGTTTTCTTTGCCGGGTCGATCCTTGATTGTAATGTCAAACTCCTACAATAAAATCAGCCATCTGGTTATTCTGCCATTTGTAACAAGCTTATTTGCTAAATATTTTATAGCAGAATGATCTGTGTACAAGATAACGAGATATCCAGTGATGTAATGTATGAATTTATTGATAGCATGTATAACAACTAGAAATTCTTTTTCAGTGACAATATAATTTAATTCAGCGGGGGATAGATTTTTGCTAATGTAATAAATTGCGTATGGTTTTCTATCCTCCTCTTGGCCAAAGACCGTTCCAATGGCTGTATTTGAGGCATTTGATGATATCTGGAATGGAAAATCCCAATTTGGTCCCCGAAGGACTGGGGCTATAGATACGAGCTTTTTTAGGTCATTGAAAGCACGTTCACTTTTCTTTGTCCAAAGAAAATCAATATTACCAGTTAGTGCATAAAATGGTGCAGCAATACGTGAATAATGTTCTATAAATATTTTGTAATAGCCAAAGAATCCAAGAAAGATACGTACCTCTGTTTGAGTAGTAGGAGTAGGAATAAGCAAAAGTATTTGGATTTTGGCTGGGTCTACTTGAATGCCAGCTGCTGAAATATAGTTTCCTAAAATAAGTCCTTCTGTCATCATCATGTAGCATTTTTCATGGTTTAGGCAAAGCCTGGCAGCTATGCAGCGTTGTAGGAATTTTTCTAGTGTTTCCAATGCTGGATCAAACTCCTCTCCGTATGGAGTAAGGTCATCCATATATACTTCCAGTCCTTCATTTATTAGATCTGCAAAAATGCTAAGGATAGCCCTTTGGAATGTGGCAGGAGCATTACGTAAACCGAAAGGTAAAACTCGGTAGGCGAATGTTCCCCAAGGACAAGTAAAAGTAGTGTTGTCCTGATCTTCAGGGGCAATCTGTATTTGGTTATACCCACTAAAGCCGTCAAGAAAAGAAAAGAATTTCTTTCCTGCCAAAGTGGCCAATACTTTATCGATGAATGGAAGAGGAAAATGATATTTCCACGTTTCCTTATTTAGTTCTTTGTAGTCCACACAGATTCTCCACTTCCCATTCTTTTTTGGTACCACCACAAGCGGGGAGACCCATTTACTATCAGAGATAGGGTAGATGAAGTTAACATCTAAAAGTTTTTGGAGCTCAGCTTTTACTACTTCTTTTAGATGAGGATTTAGTCTTCTCTGAGGCTATCTAATAGGTTTTGCATCATTTTCTATGTAGATGTGGTGTGTACACAATTAAGGATCAATTCCTTTCATATCAGGGTAATCCCATGCAAATGCGTCTTTATATTTTGTTAAAATATGGATGAGTTTTGTTTCTTGTTCTGGTGTAAGGTCGGTGTTAATGTTTAATGTCTTCCCAGGTTCGATTTCCACAATTTTACTATGCGCCACTAAAGTGACAGGGATTGTATGGTCATGCACATCTTTCAGAGGTTCCTCCTCTACTTCGTTATCAAATGTTGCTTTTATCATATGACACTGGGTACGAGATGTGAGTTCAGTTTGACTAATAAAGTTGTTGATGGCATCATCTTCTGTTTGATCTTTGAACTCTAGCGCTTATTTTATAGTTAATGGAGATCTAATGTTGTCAGTAAGATATGATACAGGGTGCCTATTAGTTTTAATTATTGTGATGCTTGGCTGCGCTGGGGGATATAGTACTAAATTTTTGATATCTGCCCCCTTGGTTATAATCATGTTTCCTTGCCGACAACCGATATAGGCATCAGCGGTAGCGAGCCAAGGTCTTCCTAAGATCAATAGATGTCCATCTAGTCAGGTTTTCGGGTTTATTATCAGAAAATCAGTTGGGTATTCCCAGGAATCAACCGAGACCATGACATCATGCAGTATGTCTTCCGGCCTAACCATTGATCGATCAGCCAATTCTAGCAAAGTTGAAGTGGGTTCTGCAGATGTAATACCTAAATTTTGGCAAGTGGCAGTTGTCAATATGTTTATTGCAGCTCCAAGATCAACTAAGGCATTAGTTAAGGTTTGGCCATAAATTTGAACAGTTACTATTGGGTTTCCTAGGTCTTCATGCTTAATAGGTGTTTCCTTTCCTGATAATAAGTCAAATAAAGTACCGACTACTTAAACTCTTGGATTATCTATTACATTCCTTCTCGGTCTTTTTATGCGCAATTCCTTAATAGTTTTAGCGTATATCAGGATGTCTTGAATGGCATGAAGGAATGGATTTTTTATGTACAAATTTTGTAATTCTCCCAGAATGTCGAAATTAGTTTGCTGTATAGGTCGAGATATGACTAAAGGTTCTGGGAACAGGGGAGAGGATGTAGTTGCTTGATTCTGAGTTTGTTGTCTGTTTACATCCTCTTCTTGTGACAAATGTTCTCTAGGTAACTGGTCTTCAATCTGAGCCATTTTATTTCCCTCTGTTTGAATAATACACCCAGATCTTAGCTGCAGATCATTGCACTCCCTCAAATCGGGCCCTTCTTCTAGTGTTTCTAAAATTTGAAGTGCTTGGATCGGCCTGTTATTTGGATTGGGATTGGGTTGGGCTGGGAGTTGGGGTCTGAGATTAGACTGGGGGTTTTGCTGTAAAGCTGGCAGTGTAGGTTGAGGGAAAGGAATATTTCCTACTGGCTGCTGTGTTGGTCTCTGCCAGACTGAACCTTGTGAAGTGGGGGAAGTCCATTGCAGTGGGTATGGGTTGTTTTGCCAGTATGGTGGGGGATAAGGAGGATTCGACCAGCCAAATTGGCTTGTCTGATTTAGCCACGGGTTTGCAGAAGGGTACAACTGTGATGACAAGTTTGGAAATGGGGGTTGAAACTGACTTTGCCATGTATTATACTGTTGAGTATTGTACTGTGGATACTGAAAAGAAGAGGCTGGGTCTGAAAACATACCAGTTTGTCGCGGCTACCACTGCCGACACTGGTTGAGTAGATATACTGCCTATGTTCTTCTTCTGCTTCCTTATATACCGCTTTCAGTCCAGGTAATGAGGGACAACTTTCTGTAGAGTGATCCCTTGTACAAATAGCGCATGCCTGAACTGTATCTAGTGGGAATTCCTTATGGCTATGCTTCTTCCTACATCTGGGGCAGAAGATTGTCAAATTCTGTTCTGCCTCCATTTGTTTCTGCCTAGCCTGCAAAACGTCCAATTGTGTAGTCAGTGTTCCTAGTATATCAGTTTTAAAATTTTCAAATAAATTCCCAATTTCCACACGTGTTACTCCTTCTGATGAGATTTTGTTTTCTCGTGCAAATCGATCATGTTTTGCTAGTTTGATTCGTGTATTTCCTCTCGAACTCCGGATACATAGATCAATTATGTCAGCAAAACTTTCCTGATAAATATCCCCTTTCCCCATAATGTTTAATGTTTCAATCCATTGTTCTTTCATGCCCCTTATTAATGTTGTTTTCAACACATTATCAGGCAAAGGCAACAATGCATAAGGGGATCTTTGCAGATTATACTGGAAACGTTCCACATATTCCTCTAATGTGTCATTTGGTCTAGCTATCATATGAAATATTTCATCTTTTAGTTCTCTAGACCTACAGTAGTCTTGATATTTCTTTAGAAAAGATTCTTTCATTTGTGCCCAGTTATTTATAACTCCACCACCTAATCCCATAAACCATCTTAAAGTTTCCCCTTTCAAAGTGGAGGGGAACAATTTTAGTTTCTGGGGGTCAGTGGTGTAAGCATATCCCCTACATAGCACATCAAATTCGAATAAGAATGCATCGGGGTCCTCTGATGTAAGTCCGTGAAATGTAGGAATGTGTTGAAGGGGGATTGCTTTCATAGGAGCATTTGCTGCGGAATCCACTATGGGGTATTGTAATGTAGAGGTTTGGGTGTTTGGCGGATTTTGAGCCATTGGGTCAAATATATGCCAATAAACTTCTGGAATATCTAAGAGGGTATTCCTAGGTTGAGGAGGAATTTTTTCAACAGGAACAATTTTAATAGCACTTCCTCTATCTGGGATTTCTGTCTGAGGGAATAGGGTGTCTTCAATAATAATTTTTACCGCGCTCCCCTTCTCTGGGCTATTCAATGGATGAGTTATCCTAGGAGGAGATCTTGGCTCCCCAGTTTCCCCTGTTTCCCCTTCTCCTTCACAAATATTATTGAGATTCCCTTCTTGCAGTCGTTCCGGAATAGAATTTTCAATTTCTTGAAAGTCCTGTTCGTCAGTCTGACTATACACCTCAGCAAAGGCTTCAGATGGTGAGCCTGAGGCCTGAAGGGAACTAGTAGGCTATTTGGAAATAACTTTCCTGGGTCCTACTGAAGGCTGATATTCGGCTTTCTTATATATTTCGTCTATGAATGTTGATCGACCAAGGGTCACTGGGCCCTTAGCTTTTTCTGCTTAGTCATGCACTTAATTTAACTACTAAGTTTTAAGCAGATAACAGAAAATCTGTAGGAAAGCGAGCAAAGGAGCAGGGCTTTTACATGCTCCGCACGTAGGTTCTTACCTTCCGTTTTCAAAACCCAATTCTTCCCTAGCAGGCTCGTACACTACTCTGAAAAGACAAATGGCTACACTCGCTCCCCGGCAACGGCGCCAAAATGTAGAGCTATAAAAAGGGTCTCTTTCACCTCTAGTTACCTCACATTAATATGTCAATCCGGGAACATCTGGTTATTTCGAAGAGTGTCTCAGTCTGAGGCTTAGCACTTGCCAGAGTAATGCTTGTAGTACAGCTATTTAGAAGCTACGAAAGTAAATTAATGCAAGTCTACACCTTAACTACTTCAATAGACCAAATCACACCAAGTATTGCATGAGTCAAAGGTTCGATAGCAATAACCGATCCTTTCCATAACTGATGAGAACATATCAGAGAATTGGGAGCCAAATAGAAGATGTTGGGCTCACTACAGCCTGAGACCTTTCTTAATGAATAGAAATGAAACAACTAGTAAAGGAAATAGCAATGGAATGGAACATCACATCAGCCAAGGGCTTGGTAGCAATAACACATCCCTCTCATAGTTGATGGGAGCAGATCAGAGGTCTGGGAGCCAAATAGTAGATGTTGGGGCTCACTACAACCTGAGACTGTCCTTAAGAAATAGCAAATTAGCAATCTGGAAATGGAACAACAATTGAAATGGAACAGCAAATAAATGGAACAACAATTCAGAAATAGAACAACAGTCGAAATAAGCAATAACCAAGTTCCTTAAGTTGTAATTCTATTTAATCACTCCAATCAAAACATCAATGCTTCAGTCTTAAAATATGTACACATATGATGGAACAATACTATCGATCAAAACCTTGGAAACACAACATACTCAATCTGCTTCTGTTATTGATCTAAGTAAACGCATACGATTGTATCTCAAGATGAAGAACAGTAACATTCAATAATCATGTGAAAACAGACCTTTCAAGATAACTTGTTATAATGCTAAACACAATCGTGATGAACTCTCTAATAGAGTGACAGTGCCCTGTAGAGATTAATCAATACTTAAAGGGTTGGTAAAATGACACAGCATCAATATAAAGTTCAGGAACACGAGATGAATTAAACATAACAGATCATGTAATATAATATTCTTTAAAACACAGTAGATTACCAGATTATGTCTATGGACAAACCACACAGAAACCACGCGTAATGGTACAGGAGCAAGTGTCCTCCAGGGCCGGGCCCTTAGCCTCCAGGGGTACACCGCTTAAGATAGAGCCAGGCTCAAAGATAAAAGAGTGAACAAGTCTGTATTAAGGCATGCAATAAAATTACAGGAACTCAACTCTTCAATAGAACATAAAGATCATAGTCCTGATCTTCCTTAAAATAAATTACATAAAGATCCTCCCTGTAGCCAACAGTGCTATCCCTTTTATAAAGAAGATGGCAGAGATATCTAGATACAGAAAATAGATAAAATAGCGATCCCTCAGGATATAAGATCCTGAGGAATTCGCAGAATCATTAATACTGCGTCACTTCTTTCCTTTTCTGCTCCGTGCTGGTATCTCCGCGTCCTTTCCTGGGTTGATCCGTTTTGATCTGGTTTGCTTCCGGTCTCCCGTCAAAGGGACATCATTTAGCTCATCCTTGTCTTTACTTTTGGAATGGCCACCTTCCGTTTTTCCTCCCTCCTGCACATAGAAATGACGATTATCAGTGTTTCTCATTAATCTTTCGTGTTTCGTTATAAATCCTTATCATTATCTAAATTTCCTATGCAAAAGGATTTTGAGTTCTAATGAAAAGATACCAAAATGACCATCGAAACATACCTTCCTTGGTACTCTAAAGAATACAAGTAGATCTGGCTAAAACTCAGATAATTTTGTTAATACCTACTCCTACCACACAAACAGAGGTACGCAATTTTCTGGGATTTTCTAGTTATTGTAGAAGATTTATAGAGCATTTTTCTCAAATTGCTGCACCTTTATATGCACTAACAGGGAATGTTGATTTCATTTGGACAGACAAGTGTGACCATGCTTTTGAGGATCTCAAAAAGCTCATATTGACAGCCCTAGTGCTTAGGGGCCCAAATTGGGATTTTCCATTCCAAATTTCATCTTATGCTTCAGACATAAGAATTGGAATATTTCTTGGGTAGGAAGAAGATAAAAAGCCATATGCCATTTATTATATTAGCAAAAATCTATCTCCTGCTGAATTAAACTATATTGTGACTGAAAAAAGAATTTTTAGCTGTAATACATGCTGCAAATAAGTTTAGAAGTTATATAACTGGGTATCTTGTAGTTTTATATACAGATCACTCTACCATAAAATATTTAGCAAATAAACTAGTTACAAATGGTAGAATAAAAAGATGGTTGATTCTCTTGCAGGAATTTGACATCACAATTAAGGATCGACTTGGAAAACATAATCTTGTAACTTATTTTCTCTCACAAATGCCAAAGCCAGCGAATGTAGCAGCAGTCGAAGATCAATTTATAGATGAACATTTGTTTGTTGTTACTATCAAAACACCATGGTATGTTGATGTTGCAAATTACTTAGCAGTAGGCAAATTACCTAAGCATTAACACCTAATGAACAAAAATAGATAGTGCAGCGTAGTACCCGATTCTTGTGGATTGGGGGCTACTTATTTCATACAGGGGAAGATATGCACATCAGAATATGCGTCTGAGAAGATGAAATATTTGACATTCTGAAAGCATGCCACGATGGGCCATGTGGCAGACATTTTGCAGACCGCAAGACCGGTCACAAGCTTTTACAAACAGGCTATTACTGGCCTACTATTTTTAAAGACGCTAAAAGATTTGTTCAAGCCTGTGATAGTTGCCAGAGGGTAGGACACTGTGGTCAATCTGATGAAATGCCTTTGAACCCACAATTAGTAATTGAACCATTTGAGCGATGGGCACTCAATTTTATTAGTCCTATTAACCCATCATCAAATCAGAAAACATACATACTGGTCGCAACAGAATATGGTACCAAATGGGTTGAAGCAGAGGCGCTGCCAAGAGCTACAGAGAATTTTGTAATACATTTTATTTTTCAATTATTTGTGTAATATGGTCTCCCAAGGGAGATAATTACAGATGGGGGACGACAATTTGTAGGTAATAAAATTGTTGCAACATTAAAAAATTACCACATTCGACACAAAATTACAACCCCATACCACCCACAGGAAAATGGCCAAGTAGAAAGCACTAATAAGGTAATTGAGGCAATACTGAAAAAAATAGTTGCATCACACAGATGTGATTGGGCTTCAAGATTGCTGGAAGCCTTGTGGGCATACCGGACAATGTGGAGAACCACCACCAAGTATTCACCATATCAATTAGTATTTGGGAAAGAACCCATCTTTCCAATCGAATTCAAAATTCAAACATTAGGAACAACATAGGAGGTGGGTTTGAATTTAAATGAGGCCCAAACTAATAGATTACAACAAATCAATAAGTTAGATGAAATCAAGTTCTCAGCTCTTCAACACACTGCATTAATCCAATAGTAGAGAGAAAAATGGCATGACACCCTTATTAAAAAGAAAATCTTCCACAAAGGGGATTGGGCACTCCTATACGATTCCAGGTTTCAGGATTTTCCCAGAAAACTCTATACACGATGGCTTGGACCTTATGAGATACAAAAAGTGCATGATAATGGCACCATTACATTAACTACCATTGATGGGTCTGGACATTATTTCAAAGCAAACGGTCATCGAGTGCAACTTCATCACAAACTGCTTACTCGAGAATCCTTTTACCAGCAATTACAGGAAGATTCCACTATGCAAATCCTTGCTGAGGAAGATAACCCCTCCTCAGCATTAATTCACTGAACAATTCATTTGTTTCCGAATTTTGTACATAAACTTTTTTCATTAGTTTTTCTTGTATAAACTAGTTTGTTTGTACAGATTTTTACTATTGTTACATTTAAGGAACAACTGTTGTTTTTATTAAGGAACAACCCTTCCATTTAAGGTGTAGTAGAAGATTTCTTTATTTCATTTTTGTGTTGTTTTTCTAAAGGAACAGTTGTTGTTCCTCTTAAGTAGCAGTAGCCATTCCTCTAAAGGAACAACAATTTTGTATACTTATATTTTTGTGATGTTCCTCTAAAGGAACAACTGCTGTTCCTCTTAAGGAACAACAGTCGTTCCTCTTAAGGAACAATAATTTTGTGTACTTATATTTTCATGTTGTTCCTCTAAAGGAACAACTATTTTTCCTCTTAAGGAACAGCAACCGTTCCTCTTAAGGAACAACAATTTTGTGTACTTATATTTTCATGTTGTTCCTTTTAAGGAACAATAGTTGTTCCTCTTAAGGAACGACGATCTTGTGTGCTTAAATTTTCATGTTGTTCCTCTTAAGTAAAAGTAGTCTTCCCTCTTAAGGAATAACACTTCCGTGTGTTTGTATTTTTGTTGTTCCTGTTAAGGAACAGTTGTTGTTCCTCTTAAGGAACATTATTTGTTCCTCTTAAGGAACAACACTTCCGCATGATTGTATTTTTGTTGTTCCTCTTAAGGAACAGTTGTTGTTCCTCTTAAGGAATAGCAGTTGTCCCTCTTAAGGAACAACAACTCTGCATGTCCATATTTTTGTTGTTCCTCTTAAGGAATAACAAATTTCTGCGTGTATTCTTTTAAGCTGTTCCATTTAAGGAACAATTGCTATTCCTTTGAAAAGGAACAACAGTTTTGCCAATTTTTTACTTTCTGCCATTCCTTCTAAGGAACAACAGTTTCGATTTGGAGTGTTTTTTTGGTTGTTCCACTGAAGGATCAACACTTTATTTTGCGCTTGTTTTACTTGTTGTTCCGCTTAAGGAACAATAGTTTCGCGTGTGATTTGTTTCTTTTTTGTCGTTCCTCTTAAAGGAACTTCGATTTTGGGTGAAGATGTTCTTTTTGTTGTTCCTATTAAGGAACAACAACTGTTCCATCTAAGCAACAACAATTTTTGAGTGCATTTTTCGTTGTTTCTCTTAATTTAAGAACAAAAAATATTATTGACAGTTTTTGTGAATAGTGCTTCACTGTTCATGATCCTTTCAAGGAAAAGATACAAATACATGCAACAACACAAAAATTAGCAGTTACTGAAATAACTAAATCAAAGAAAAATTGTCATCTCTCAAGAGATTGCTTTGTATTGATAAGAAAAAGGAAAGGACACAATTTTCTATATCACTTTGCTATCTTTATCTTCACTAAAACTTAAATTGATTAATTATTTTTTTATCATGTTGGTTCTTCCCTAATTCTCATAATTCTCTTTGATTATTATTATTGAATAAGAATAGGGGAATATTTTCCCTATTGAGATGTTCAGACGTCTTCCACCATCCCTACTCTTAAGGAGTATTGAGCCACCCTCTATGTATAAATAGGAAGTGCTAGATAAAAGAAAATAAAAATAAAAAAATATATATCTATATTATTGCTAACAATTTTATGATTCGTCAAATGGAGGATAGCAGGTCCCATCAAGAGCCAGCCTACCATGATCATAAGAAAGCAATGAAGCGGCATTCCCACTATGGCCACCACACCAAGGATATGATCCAATGGGCACATTAGAAAAATAAAAGTCCTTGGAATAGGAGGTGTCATCATGAGATGACCTGCCTACCTTTCACTTCTTCCTGGTGAATGGCATTGTGATCCAACTAGTTACCAAGCTAGCACAATGGCCTCCATTCTGACATCACAAAGCACTTTCCTAGGCATATATAAAGGATTATGGTTCCAAGGGTGAAAAAGAAACTTTGTCAAGGTTATAAACACTTGTGGGCAATAGAGCTCTGCTGATGGTATTGGAGTCATATTTTTCAACACCAATAGTAATTAATGACCATTTTCTTATTTCTTTATATTTATTTCAAAAGAGGTTAGTTCCAAAATTCCTTTCTGAACCTTTTATGCATGAATATCATTTAAAATCAATCATAATTGTTTAAGTGAGATGAGGACTGCATAAGAATTTTACCTACATCAATTGTCCTTTTCCCTTTTTCACATCACTCCATAGCACCTCCATATCTATTCATGATTTTCATCATAAGCCTCGATTTCAGCAACTCGATACTTTTGTGATTTTGTCATGGATATGTACACCTTTCCTTTTTTTATCCTATATGATTACCATCCAGTACGATGGTTCTCCATTTAACCAGTTGCGGATGACCTATCACATTTTAGGGGGGTGCAAGTGGCTTCCAAAATACTCCTGGATATGTGTCAGTTTCCTATTCGGAGGTACTAGATTGCTTCAGATCCCTTAATAGCCAAGTTTTAATGGTATTAATGTTAAAAAAAGGGATATTATCCAATATGCACAGTTTGTTGTTCCATTTTTATTTCTGTGTATTGCTGTGTAAAATTAACAATGTGCAAAACTTAGATGAAATGGGAGGACGATCAGTACGCAATGAGCCACAAGTACTAACAGTTTCTGACGTTACACGAGAAATTTTGGTAAGAGCAGGATGGATCACCTACTTTACATGACTACAGCAGCCCCATGAAGCCGTGGCTATCAAATTTTTGCAAAATTTGCTGGTTAATCATTCCATAGTAAGAAGAAGGCAAATAATTGTGATAGATATAGTGATTGTAGAGGTATTTGGACTACTAGCAGTGGGATCCATATGGACACATAAGAAATTGAGACTTCAAGACGCCATGGCCACCTTTCAGGATGAGGGATAGAACCTGATCGTTAAAGGAAAAGGAGTCCAACCTTCATCTCCGGGGGAACCATGGATGGAACTAGCTAGAATGGTGCAGAGCTACATTACATGCAACAAGAGAAAGGATGTGGTAATACCACACCACCTCAAATTATTATTAGTATTAAAACAGAGTTGTGTTGTAAATATTCCTACATATCTAATTTTTTTGCTGCATGATGCTGCTGAGAGTATAAAGAGATCCCGTCATATAGATACTGTAGTGAGCCATCATTGTTGAATTCGGTTAATAGTAAGTTACAACCTTGCTCAACAATATAATAGTTGGGAAGAATTGGTGTTTTCCATAGACAGGGGACTAGCCTTAACAACCCCAAAAATAAAGAGAATTTCCAATACAGCAAGCAGACCTCCAAAACGCAGACACTCCTCCAGATTAAGAATAGGCAGGGGAATGTTTGAGAACCTCTAGGATAGCAGCAGCCAACCTTTAGAATTACTCAGTCCTGAAAATGAGCAACCCTCACAAACCGAAGGGAGAGGTAACCACGAGTTAGAGTTAGAAGGAGAAACTAAACACTCTAGTGAGGAAGAGAGCGAAGGAACTGAACTATATTTAAACCCTAACGTAAGTCCACTGCAAAACCTATTGTAGGAGGACAAATTGGCCCAAATTTTGGCCAATATGAGTGATTATATTCAACCCCAAAGGTCGCTCAACCTCAATATTGAGGAAAAGCAGTCACAGGAACACACTACCCACACCAAGAATTCATTAGAAGAAATAAATAATGAGGAAGAAGTAGGAGCGGAAGCCACTCATGAAGTGGTAGACCAAACTAGGGATATTCCTCTAAAGGAACCTAGTTTGGAGCATGTAAACACTAAAGAGACACTCCAAACAGAGGATATGGAAACTAGCCAGGGCAAAGGCATAGCCCTTGAAGAGAAAAATCCAACAGAATAGCCAAGTCTAGAAAGAATAGAGATATTTAGGGAAATAGTTGTTCCTCCTGAAAAGAAGAAGAAAAATGAAATTAAGAAGCTGCGGAAGGAACAACAAAAATTGAAAAATTTAGTAAAACAACTCAGGCGGAAGATAAAGGCATTGAAAAAGGGGGAAATCGCAAGAAGAGCCCCAAAAATATTGGATGCAGCCATACAAACTGAACCCCATGATACAAAGGCCGCGAAGACCCAAACCGATCCCATACGTGTTCAGGATGGTAAGGAACAACATGCAACTATTAAAGATGGAACTGCCCAAATAGAAAATGTATATGTCTGCGATAAACATGTTCAAATAGAGATACTATCCTCCAGCAATATAGCCACCCAGACATTCTGTGATAAAGAGACATAGACTATGGGCACTCGGAATTGTGATAAGAGCACCCAGATAAATCTTCAACCCAAAGATGTTTTGATAAACAACAACCTTGGTATAATAAAACTCCAAGAGGATCTGGAAAAAGCTCAGCGGACTGTAGAGAAGTTTGAGGAAGAAATTGTCCCTCAGAAGAAATATCAAGAATTGAAACAACAACTAAAGAGAATTAATGCATCAGAGAACGAAGCCTTTGATAAATATCAAAGGGCAGAGGAAAAAATTGAAGAGGTAAAGAACAGCCTCAAAACAGTCAGGAATCAAATGGATACTCTTTGTTCTTTATATACAAATGTTCTAGCATGTAGGTCACCTGCAAAATCTATGCCTTGTTTCTATTAGAAAGATATTTACAATTAAAAATTAAGGCTGTGAAGGTAGGGAAATCTACAGAACTAAAAACTATTGATGATTTTATAAACTGTTGTAAGCACCATGGAGTAAAAGTTCAATGATTACTCTCTGATTTTTATTTACATAATTTTATATTGGAAGGGGAAATGGAGAAGAATCCCAGTCCTTTTGTGGGTGATATACAGTTTCAAGAATTTATTTCATTCGTTGTTAACCAGTTAAAGTGGCTCAAGGCCCATAACACTTTTCAGAGACAAGAAAATGGATTAGACCTCTGGGTTACGGGTGAACTGAAAAACCCATTGCAACTGTGGGCTAAACATAAAAGCCTAATGAAAAAGGAAGGAGTGATTCAAACCCTGGGACCCATCCATAAATAAATTGTCAAGTAAGGGGTAGAATATTTCCTCTCTATTAAAGACAATTCCTTGGAAGTAGCTAAATTCAGATGGAAGACTTCCAATTGGAATATACAAGACAGAGAGCCATTCAATTACAAGAACTTCAATTTAGCTATAGATCGCCTGGTTACCTATAGTAACCTCATTTTTAGGGAAGGCCTGTATTAGCTTGGTTGTAGGTTTCAAAGTCCTATTATCTAGTATCCTGCATAAGGGTACAAGGCCATATATGAGTTGCCTGAAGGGAAGACAGGGCCCATATTTTAAGTTTTAGCTACAAATCATGGCTTTAGACCACTGCATGACAATCCCTCTCCAACCTATTCTTTGACTGTTTTACATACAAATTACATGGTTTTCATGAGGCCATGAAAAAAGGTAAGTAGGGGGGTGTGTTGAGCTATAGAAAAGGTATGAATTTGCCATTTATTTCCTTATCTTTTTCTTTAATCATCACTCCTTTATTCCTAAGATGATAATATATCAAACAATTATAGAAAAAACTAGGGAGTTATTGATTATTGTGAATTAGTTAATTATTGTATTTTTCCATACATAAAATAGAAGAAATGGAAAACTACCATTTTGAAGGAAAAGACAAAATAGAGTAACTGTTGTTCCTTCACTAGGAAGCCGTATCCAGACAAGCAGATCAAGATCGGAGCGCACATTTAAGGATAAGGATGGAAAATCACAGCATTAGTGCAAGAAGACAAAGGCATCAACTAGAGTTAGAGGATGGAGTGTATCCCTTAGGATCTCTTGATCCTGAGGGATCGTTGTTTACAGTCTATCTGTTATTCCTTGTTTTATCCGCTTGTCTAGTATAAAAGGGATATCGCTTGTAAATATTAGGGGATCACTTATCGTTATTCAAAATTCACTATTGTATTTATCTGATCATTGACTCTCGTCGATTAACATAAAGTACAATTACATGTAACATTTTCATATGATTATTACATAAGTCGATTGTTGTTCTCTTCGTTTATACTGAAGTAGTCCAGCAGTGCTTCACTAGTGGCTAAGGGCCTGGGCCTGATGGATCCACTTGCTATCTGTACCATTACTTTCAATTGCAGTCATTTGATGGTTTGATTTTCATTCATTTAAATCGCATTACTTTACTGTTGTTTATTTCTAGAGTTTATGAATTGTTTTACTATAACTGAATCGTGTTTCCATTCCTCTTCATCATAACAAGATTATCATCTTGAGAAATTATATTGCTATGTTGTTCATTTCAATAATAAATCTTTGCCATTCATTCTAATAAAATGACTTTGTTGTTCATTACAGATTGATGTTCATTTCTACTAAATAGCATTGTTGTTCATTTCCTTTCTGCAGTTATTTAGTTTTGCCTTTTAGCATTATTAAAAAGGCACCTTTTATACCTCAACGCTTAAGATGTGATGCAGGCTTGGAAATGATATAAAGGAGGTTTGAAGACTGCAGGAGGATTTATATATTTTTTATGAAGCTTCCCTATCCCTCAAACTGCCTTTTATATCCATTTTTAGCTCTCCATAATTCCTACACGAGCCTCTTGTAGAAAACATAGTTTTTTAAAAAGAAGCACAGTGAGGTGAAAAAAATGCCAAGAATGATGGAGAAAGGTGTGGGAAGGTAGGATAGGTACTAGTGTTGGTTTCAGGGCTCCCTTGGCACCTTATGCTGCTTCCTGTAGTCCTCTTGCAAACTTGCAATGCAACTGAAAATTCATTTTTATTTTTCTCTTCTTTTTTTTTTGAAAACAACTAGGGCACCTCAGGGAGGTTTTCACCCTAATTTCCTGCCCTGGGTGACTCCAAGGGAGGTTTTCACCTAGGGATCTTATTTTTCTCTCTTCCTTTTTTTACATCACTAGGCTGCCTCAGAAGAGATTTTCAACCCAATGATGGGACTCAAGCGCCTCATGGAGGTTTTCACTTGAGTCCTAATTTTTTTTATTTTATTTCCTTTTCTTCAGTGAGTGGGTGAAGTGGAGGCTAATACATGCTCCACTACCATCACTATATTATTCAAATATTCAATGAACTCTCGCTTGGAGAGGGGTTACTTGTAGACTTACAACTGATGTCCATTGACAAGCATGGGGATGGATTCATCATCAATGGTTCTGATCAGAAATGAACCATTGTCATTTCATTTCTCCACAGTGTAGGGTCCCAACCATCTTGTCCTTAGCTTGCCCTTGAAATATTTGAATCTTGAATCATATAGTAGTGCCCAATATCCCTCTTGGAATTGCTTTTCCTTGATATTTGTGTCATGCCATATCTTTCTCTGATGCTGAACTACCTCTGTATGGAGAAGGACCTACATTCTATGTTCATCCAATCCATTGAGCTGAAGTAATCTTTCTTTCTGTGCATGGCTGAGGTCTAGGTCCAACTAAGCTGCCATCCTCAGGGTATTGAATTCAAATTCTATTGACAACAAAGCCTTCTTCCCATAGACTAGCTCATAGGGTGTGAACCCTGTACTGGTCTTCCATGTTGTGTTGTAGGCCCAAGTGGCCTCAACTAATCTATCTGCCCGGTCTTTTCTGTTGTTGCTCACTACCTTTGTCAGGATCCCTTCCAATACTCTGTTAGTGACCTCCACCTACCCATTGGCTTGTGGATGGTAAGGGGTAGAATTCTTGTGCTTGATTCTATGATGTGTGAGCAAGTCTTCAATCAAATTGAAGTAAAATGACTACCTTGATTTGTGACCAACTCTCTTGGATACCCAAACTTGTAGAATATGTTTTCTTTAGAGAATTTTCGGTGAAATCACATAGATAATCTTTTGTCGACGCGTTTCGAACCAACCAGTGTGGTTCATCGTCAGGACAAGTTGAAGAACCGATCCAGCTTAGCTAGTCAAATAGTATGGGCAGAGACTCCAACATCTAGATTTATAACGGCTAATTTTGACCTTGTGACCCCAGCCAGATAATTATTATATTTTAATTATGATTATTCCTAGAAAATAGTTAAATAGGGTAAATTTATATAAGAGAAAGGCTCCCACAAGTTAGAAAATCATTTATATATTTAACTAATTACAATTATTTATTAATAATTATATATATACAAATAACTTTCATATATTAGTTTATATAATATTTATTTTCTATTTATTCTTCCTTTCGATCCTAATGGATCGTTAGAAAGTACGTTAATCAATTAAAATTCATAAAAATAATATGATAATTTATTTTATTTTATAATTATTATTATTCAAACAATTATATTAAAGTAAATTAGTACCATGGATTAGTTAATTATATTAATGGTTCAAATTTTTTTATACAGATTATACATAATATTGGATAATTAAGAAAAAGGAGGTGATTAAATTAACTAATTCCTTATACTATTAGGTTGTTAAATTTAAGAATAATCAAACTATTATTAAGAACTAAATATATATTTCAGAAAATTATAATAGAATTGTTATAACGGTAGGTAATTATAAATTATAGATATAATATTAGGATCATAAGGGTGAATTAATTAATCTTTAGAGTTTAGACTATATCAAATGTTTTATTAATGTATTAATATTATGTTATAAGTTAATCATATTGGTATATTATTTAATTAATAATAATTTTCAATTAACATTTATTTCAATTCTAAATGTTTAGTAGTAATTAAATATAAACATATATGAATAATTGAAATCATGAAAACATAATTAATTTATTAAATTATAATTTTATTTTATTTTTAGTTTAATTCTAACCCAATTACAACAGTACGAAATTAATTATTAATTATCTTATTAATAGCGAATAATAATCAGTAAATAAGATAATGGAAGGGAATAAATTATATTAATTCTAATATACTCTTAGGATGTTAAGATAAAGGATGAATAAATAAAACAGTTAAAAGGCTAAAATAAATTAAAGACTATAATAAACCAAGGGAAACAGGACCAACCACAGAAAACAACATCAAAGGAGAGGGAAAGAGAAACCCTAAGACCTAATAATTGAGGGATAGAGGAGGCTAGGAAGACAGGGCTGGGACCCAGCAACTGCTGATCTTCCAGCCATCATCCCTATTAAGATTATTCGGCCTTTTCTCAATCTCCAAGGCCTCTCTAAATTTGCGATGGTGAAACTGCACAACTTTGGCAATGACATGAGCCTCTTCAATACAGACATGATGCAAAGTCTTCTCGGCATGTTCAGCCAGGGCCGAGGACTTGGTTCTACCATGCCTTAACTCAGCTAAATTCTCACTAATCCTTTGATTGATAGAGCGACCTGTCTCACCAATATATGGCGTCCCACAAGAACAATGAATGAAATAGACGCCCTTCATGTCTTTAGGGTCAATAGGGTCTTTTATAGACCTGAGGGAGCCACGGAAAGTATTGAGAGGTCTAAAATTTGCGGGCACATCGTACTTTCTCAGAATCCTTGCAATCCTATCAATGGTCCCTTGGATGTAAGGAAGATTCACACCCATGACACGATCTTTAGGCTCTCTTCGAATCGAAGGCTCCTTCTTGGCCTTGAGGAAGGCTTTTTGACCCAGGTGTCTACTATAACCATTCCTCACAAAGACATCTAGGAGATGAGCCTTCTCCGTTTCCAAGCTCTCATCATCCGAAATCCTCACAGCACAGGTGGCAAGCGTGCTTAGAACCCCTAACTTATGAGCGGGGAAATGATGGGAAGAAGCATGCAGGAATTGCTCAGTATGCGTCTTATTTCTAAACACCTGATGAGAAAAGGAACCATCCACCTTCTTAGAGATGAGAACATCCAAGAACAGAAGGCAGCCATTATCTTCTTTTTCCATCGTGAATTTAATGGCGGCAGATTGTTTATTAAGATGACTTAAGAAACGATCCAGCTCATCAGGGCCATGAGACCAGAGAACACCAATGTCATCAACGAATCTTTTCCAAAGCTTTGGTAAGAGACGAGAGGAGGCCAAAGCCTTAGACTCAAAATCCTCCATGAAGAGATTGGTGACGACATGGTAGCTTGGATGTAATGCCCTAGCGTTGCGGCCCGGGCGCGTGCCTCTCACACGGTGAGGAAATTCGGCTAAGTGTCGTGAACGCCACTTGTGCACACATATTTTGGATAAGTGCGTGGAGATGTGGACCGTTCATATGTTTATACGACGAGTTGGTGATAACTTGTGGGCGAACCGACCGAGCATGGAACGGAGTGTTGGGCACGTTTGTGGGGCGGTCCGGCATGCAGGGCGGGCTGACCATGTGTGGCGGCAGCGATCGGGCGTGAGTATGGCGAGTTGTGGAGGTCGGCCGGGTGGCAGCCCCCTCCTACAACACATATAAAATAGCGGAGGAAAACATTGGATCGAGACATCGCAAAATCGATCAAGGTTCATCGCAAGTCTTCGCATAAGTCTTCAGTGCGAAGGGGGAAGGCGGTGTAACCGCAGGTCACATGGAGATGCGCCCGCAGTGCCGGCCAGGTAGAGTATAGGTGCGATGGTCGTTTGGCAGCGCGGGGGTAGAACCGGAGTTGGGCGCGGGTGAACGCTCGTCCGCTCGTCGGGTGAACGACCGGGTGAGGGCGTGGGCGACCCGCCCCCCCAATGGTTGGAGGTAAACACGATAAGCGCCGGGTGTTGGGTCGTGTTGCGGTTGGGTGTGCACGGTGGCACGACGCACCCATCGTTTGGGCGAACAACATTGTTGTATATTGGTGAGGTTCGGGCAGACCGCTGTGCGCTCTTGCATGGGCGTGCAACCGCCCTGTTGTAAACGCCGGTTGAGCATAGTCTCCCTGTCACGCCCCCAACTCTTTTTTTCTTAAGTTGAGCGGGTGTGGCACCGCCTAAACGACTCACCATTTCCATGGTTAAGTGTTTTACGAACTACGCCTTCACTTTTATAAAACTTCACTTGTTAAATTATAATGTGCGGAATTCCATTATAACATACATGATAAACATAGCCGAGAACAACAACAATCCATGTATAAAAGATCTTTTATTATATATAGAAATTTTACAACATGACCGAGAGACTATGCTCAATCGGTGTTTACAACCGCGCAAGCGCCCGCCCGTTCAAGAGCGCACGGCGGTCTGCCCAAACCTCACCAATATACAACAATGTTGTTCGCCTGAACGATGGGCACGCCGTGCCACCGTGCATGCCCAACCGCAACACGACCCAACACCCGACGCTTATCACGTTTACCTCCAACTGTTGGGCGGGCGGGTCACCCACACCCTCGCCTGGTTGTTCACCCGACGGGCGGGCGAGCGTTCACCTGTGCCCAACTCCGGTTCTACCCGCACGCTGCCAAATGACCGTCGCACCTATACTCTGCCTGCCCGGCACTGCGGCCGCATCTCCATGTGACCTGCGGTTACACCGCCTTCCCCCTTCACACTTAAGACTTATGCGAAGACTTGTGTTGAACCTTGATCGATTGTGCGATGTATCCATCCAACATTTTCCTCCGCTGTTTTATATGTTTTGTAGGAGGGGGCTGCCACCCGGCCGACCTCCACAACTCGCCATACTCACGCCCGATCGCTGCCGCCACACATGGTCAGCCCGCCCTCCGTGCGGGACCGCCCCACAAATGTGCCCAACACTCCGTTCCATGCTCGGTCCGTTCGCCCATGAGTTATCACCAAGTCGTCATATAAACATATGAACGCTTCACATCTCCACGCACTCATCCAACATATGTGTGCACAAGTGGCGTTCACGACACTTAGCCAAATTTCCTCACCGTGTGAGAGGCGCGCGCCCGGGCCGCAATGTTAGGGCGTTACATCCTCCCCCACTGGAAATCATTGTCTCCCTCGACAGCCCTCCACGTCTAATTACTCTCCGCTAAAATCTCGCAATCTTCCTCTTCCATCTCCAAAATGAGTCCTCTGTTTCCCAGCTCTCCTCTTCCGGTGCTTCCTTCCATCTGACAAGGTACTCCCATCTCTGGTGCCAACCAACCCCTGTAGTTCTGAAGTCCAAAATCTTGTCCAACTCCAAGCCTGGTTTGTCCACTATCCCAGCCAGTCCTCTCGGCGGTTCAGCTCTCTCTGGATGGTCTGAATCAAGCCTGCATCTCTTCAACTGACTCACATGAAAAACTGGATGTTTCATGTGCATATGGTGCAAAAGCTCTAGCTCATAAGCAACCTCCCCCACTTGCTTCTTCACAAAAAATGGTCCCTCATACTTCCGTGTCAGTTTGGCGGCCATCCCCTTGGCTGGCTGAAACTGCTCTTTGGTAATCCTGAGAAACACCATATCTCCCACACTAAACTGTACATCCCGTCTTCCCCGATCAGCATACTTCTTCATTCTCCTTGCAGCATCATGCAAGCGCAACTGTGCCAACTCCAAGGTCTCCTCTCAAGCCTTCATGAAACTCTTCGCATGAGGACTCCTCATACGACCTGTAGTCTCAACGGTGTGCGGAGCAACTGACATTTTCCCATTCACCAACTCAAATGGACTATACCCTGTCGTAGAACGCTTTTGAATATTGTGGCTAAACTAGGCAATATCCAAGAGTTCAGGCCAATTCTTCTGATCAGCCGTGACATAATATCTCAAGTAGTCCTCCAGCAATGTGTTGATATGCTCGGTCTTCCCATCTGTCTGTGGATGGTAACTCGACCTCATCAGCAACTCTATCCCAACTAACTTGAACAATGTCGTCCAAAATCTCCCTGTAAATCGTGGGTCTCTATCCAACACGATACTCAACGGAATTCCCCAATACTTCACCACGTTCTTAAAGAACAACTCGGTAGTATGCTTAGCTCCACAAGGTATCTTTGTCGGAACAAAGACAACATACTTGGAAAAACGATCAACAATGACCATGATCCCATTATACCCCTGCACCTGCGGTAACTGAACAATGAAGTCCATAGAGACACTCATCCATGGCCTCTCTGGAATAGGTAAAGGCTGCAACAGTCCCCCTTGCCTCTGATTATCCGATTTGTCCTATTGACAAATGATGCACGTATGTACATACTCCTCCATCTCCTCCAGCATCTTCTCCCAAAAGAACCCTATCTCCAACAATGCCAAAGAACGATGCTGCCCTGGGTGGCCAGCCCATGGAGAATCGTGGCACTCCTTCAAGAGGTGCCTCCTAAGACCAGATGTCTTTGGAACATAGAGTCGGTTTCCAAAGAACAAGTAACCGTCTTGTAGAAATAACCTGAGTGTCTTCCCTTCCTTTATCTGCTTCACTATATTCTGCGCCAAAGTATTGGTTTCCACACTTTCCTTCAGTTTGTTTTGCATCTCTTCTGACATCTGAATCTGACTTCTACTCCTTGCTGCCCGGTCTTCTCCCTCCAATGGTGCAAGTTGTCCCTTCCTACTAAGGGCATCTGCTAGCGCATTGTGTCTACCCGGTCTATACTCAATAGACATGTCGAACTCTGCGAAGAAGTCCTGCCAACGAGCTTGCTTCGCAGAAACTTCGGTTGTGATGCAAAATAACTTGCTGCAACATTGTCAGTCTTGACAACAAAAGGCTTTCCAATCAAGTAGTGCCTCCATACATGAAGACAATGGATGATCATAGTCATCTCCTTCTCGTGAACCGGATACCTCCACTCTCTATCCTGCAACTTCTGACTCTCATAGGCCACCAGATGCCCATCTTGGATAAGAAACCCTCCTATGGCAAAATATGAAGCATCAGTGTGCACCTCGAACGGTCTCCTTTTGACATTTCTCCGTCCAACACCACTTCTTGTCCTTTTTCAGTAGGTCTGTCAGTGCTGATGTTACTTTGGAGTAACCTTCTACAAACTTCCGTTGGTAGTTGGTCATGCCCAAGAACACCCTCATCTCATGGAAATTATTTGGTTCAACCCAGTCCTCGATAGCCTTCACCCTACTCGGCTCCATCTGTATGTACCCCTGACCAACAATGTGCCCAAGGAACGGAATCTTGGTCTGAGCAAACACACACTTAGACTTCTTGAAGAACCACTGATTCTCCCTCAGTTCCGTGAAAACCATCGCCAAGTGCTTCTTATGATCTTCCATGTTGTCACTGTAAACCAATATATTGTCCAAGTATACCACTATGAATGAGTCCAAGTACGGTCGTAGGACATCATTCATCAAAGTGCAAAATGTTGCAGGAGCGTTGTACAACCCAAACGGCATAGCAAGGAACTCAAAGCTGCCATACCTTGTTACGATCGTGGTCTTCTTCTCGTCTCCTTCAGCAATCCGCACCTGATAGAAACCATGCCTCAAGTCTAGCTTGGAAAACCCCCTAATCCACTTGTCACGCCCCCGACCCTACGGTAGTCTTCCAACCGCGCCGGCGAGGTGTGACACCACCCCACTTTTTCTTTTTAACAATACTTAAGTGTGCAGACTACGCCTAATTCACAACCGGTACTTAGTTTGTTTTTCGCAACCAAGTAAAAAGCATTAAACCTTTATATCAATGATCACCCATACTTAATCATTATCCACAGCAATATAAAACAGCAATTGCACGATATAAAGGGGAGGGGCAACTCCCGAGCAGTCTGCCCAACAATATATATTATATTAGAATTTCAATAGTACAATGAGCTAGTGTGCTTGCAAGATCAAGCCAATACTTAGCCAAATTTATACATACAAGGCAACCTGCCTTACAATAGAGAATCTGCACCTTTTATACGTGAGCGGGTGCCACACATGGCCACCAAGATGCTCATATAGTTCTGCACAATTCTGCACGTCCAACCCTTCACAACTCGTTCACCTCAACCACAAACCAAGAGTTAACTTTTCTGTGCATTCTACCAAGTGCGCATGAGCTATGCGCTCATGCTGCGCCTCCTCCCTTTGTGCGTAGAGCAAGAGAAGTGATGATCGAATGTCCTCCCCAAATGCCAAGTCTTATGCGCACATATATATGGAGTGTAACGTGTGGGTGGGGTGGGGGAAGCCCCTCAGCCGACGCCCCAACCCTGCACACATAACCCCTCATTGCGCCCACACACGGTCGTCTTTCCCCACGTTTAACGCCATCAAACTTAGCATATAAACCTGATGTCCAACGCATACACTTGTCATCTTCGTCGTTGTTCGTCGCTTTACTGTTTCGATGTCCGCCCGCGCCGCAGGTCGCCCGACTTGCACGCTGCCCATGCACGCCGCCCGTGCTCTACCCATCGTGTGTCTTTGCCACCGCGCGCCCCCCCGGTCTCCATCGTGTGTGCCTGCTTGGTCGCCCAGTCATCGTGTGCTCCGCCAGGTCGTGCACTCCGCCCGGTCATCTAACCATCATGCGCACCCGCCTACGCGCGCCCACCCAGTCGCCAACCATCATGCGCGCCTACCTATGTGCGCCCGCTCGACCGTCTCACCACTGTGTACGCCCGCCCAAGTTGCTCGTCGCATGCCCGGGGCACCTCACCATGTCGTGCACCCGTCGCACCGTCACCAAATCTCCCGCGGCGGTACATCCTCCTCCACCTGAAGTCGTTGTCGTCCTCGACAACATCCCAACTCCAAGCATCAACCATGATGTTGACTCCCTCCACATACAACAAACATCCCTGCAACATATGTAGGCCTCCATCTCCACCATGTCTCATCCAAGTGACTAATTGTCACCAAGATATCCCATACCAAGGTATGTCATCAATGTCCATGACCATCGACCAACTGCCACAATGTCTCCATGCTGCTTCCCACCGTGAAAGGATGATCCTTTCAACACCAAGCTACACGTCCACTGCAACAATGTGTCCTCCATCATGTCATCAATTGTCAAGTGTCCAAAGTGAACACTTCTCCATCAAGTGCCAGGTCAAGTGTTTCAAGAGAACACTCCATCATCAAGCCAAGTGCCTCAAGAAAACACCTTCCTCCATCATGTGTCTAATGTGCTCATCTGTTATGAGACCTCATCAGCACAATAGCTCCATGTGTCCCATGTGCTCAGCTGCCATGATACTCCTCCCAATGTCAACACATCTCTGTACACTTCGTGACCCCATGTCTAAACTAGTCGGGTGATCAGTCCAACCATCACACTCAAACAATGAGAGTGAACATCCTCATGTGATCATCAGTTGTTTCCCAAAACATCTGCCACATCCTGAACTCCATCAGAATAATCCATGCTCAAGTCCATGAAGTAATCTCCATCCATCCGCAACATTCCATGATGCTTGATGCCAAGCCATCCCTGCACCATCATAACCTGCTCAACTGCTTAGGGGACTCACTGCCATGAGCAGCTAAAAACGAGTCCCATATTCTTGTCTCTCTAAGAAGATGTAGAGGGGTGAGAGCTTGTAGGCTCCCCCTCACTAATCAATTCGATCCACCTATCAGGATCTTCAACCTCCAACCTCTGTAGGTAAGTAACCCGGTCCTCACCCTGTCCTCACCCGGTCTCATATATAGTTCATCCTCTTCATCTTCAATCACCTCTATCCTTCTTGTCAAGTCCAAGATGCTATCTGAAAGTGACTTGATAACCAAGGACTGTTCGGTAAGCTTTGTCTCTGCCTTGGACAAACGCTTACATATATCATCCATGTCTTCATCACTCCTCACCTGCATTGTTGCCACTTCATGATTAGGCCTAGTGACTCCAAAGGTAGGAACACCTATGGGTACATCTTCCCTTCCATCATAGATGTACAACTTCTTCAAGTGTGGAACGATCATCGCATCATATTGCTTCATAAATTCCATCCCAAGTATGGCCTCATAGTCATCAATCCTCACAATGGTGAATTCCACCTTCCCGGTCCATTCACCAAGTGTAGTGTCCACTTGTTCAGCCACACCAAGAACTTCATTCGGAGGAGAGTTCACCGTCTTCATATGTGCCTTGATAGGAACATATTTCAGCCCAACTTTCCTTGCAGTATCTTCTCCCATGAAATTGTGAGAAGCCCCACTATCTACCATAGTGAGTATATCAACATCTCCCACTTTCATCCGGACATACTCCCACTTGTTCCTCTCGGGATCCTTCCGAGAGATCACCTCTGTAGCAGCAGCAGTGCTAAGAACTTGCATCATACCCACAGAAGCACCTTCATCTTTCGTACTAGATTGTGCTATGGCAGCCAACTTCGGTTTAGAGGGACAATTCTTCACCGTATGTGGCCCTGCATAAATCCAACACTTCAAGACATTCTTTCCCTTCGAATCATCAGACTTCGAAGTCTCTTCTTTCTTCTTCTCTTTTGGTTTATCGGACTTCTTCTTCCTATCATCAGAAGTCTCATCATAGTTCTCAACCAACCTGTCAACTGCAGCAAAGGCTTCTTAAAGTGTACGAATCCTTTTTCTCTTCACCTCATTGCGTGCCCAAGGCTTCAATCCAACAATGAAATTGAATACCTTGTCTCTCTCCGCCATATCAGGTAGCTCAAGGACCGCACTTGCATACTCCCTTTGATAAGTTTGAAGGTTCCCGGTTTGCTTTATAAACTTAATCTTCATCCTAGCTTCCCATGTTTCATCCCGAGGACTAAAATGGGCCTGCAAGGCTCCCTTCATGTCATCCCAAGAAGTGATGTCGGTAGCATTTCCATTTGCAACCTGTTCCATCCTTCTTCTCCACCACATCTTGACATCTTTTGTAACGAATTGAGCAGCAACTTTGACCTTAGTCTCATCATCGGATAGACCCAATCTCTCCAAGTATTGCTCCATGTCCCACAAGAAGTTACCAAGAGTCTTTGCACTCCTTTTACCATCGAATGAATCTGGTTCCTTGACTTTCACATGAGGCACTCCTCCACCTGAGCCATGCCTCACGACCTTCTTCAACACCGCTATTTCATCCCTGGCTTCGTCAAGAGCTTTCTTCAAGTCCATGATCTCTGCTAGACCTTGGTCCCTTGAAGCTTCAACGTCCTTGACCCTGAATTCGAGTTGTGTACACATAAAATCAGTGTACTCATGTTGAGTTTGGAGATCATCGAGCTCATCCTTCATCTTCAAGAATGCCTTTTGTTCTTCCACAACAAGGTCCAACCTTTCTCCAAAATGAGCTTCTAAGAAATCCACCCTTTCCACCACTTTCTGCATCAGATCGAAAGTGTCCACAGGACTACAATTAGACCCGGCATGTGATTCAGCCATTTCTAAACTTTTCTTCCTTTGTAATCGAGTTTCGACCATGCACCGGCTTCACCTACAACCCAAGTCCTTGAAGCCACACTTAGAGTGTTTCACCAACCTCTTTCCCTGCAAGAACCTGTCTCCACGGCCACTCCTTTGTCAACCAAGATATCTGCCCTGATACCCCCTTCACTTCGGTGAAGGTGTGTATGCTCTGATACCACTTGTCATGCCCCCAACTCTTTTTTTCTTAAGTTGAGCGGGTGCGGCGCCGCCTAAACGACTCACCATTTCCATGGTTAAGTGTTTTACGAACTACGTCTTTACTTTTATAAAACTTCACTTGTTAAATTATAATGTGCAGAATTCCATTATAAGATACATGATAAACATAACCGAGAACAACAACAATCCATGTATAAAAGATCTTTTTATTATAAGTGGAAATTTTACAACATGACCGGGAGACTATGCTCAACCGGCGTTTATAACAGGGCGGGGGCCTGCCTGTGCAAGAGCGCACGACAGTCTACCCAAACCTCACCCAAAATACAATGAGAGCGTTCGCCCAAACGATGGGTGCGCCCTGCCACCGTGCACGCCCAACCGCAATACCAACCAACGCCCAACACTACACAGCGTTCACATCTAACCACGGGTGGGCGGGTTGCCCACGCCCTCGGCCGGTCGTTCACCCGACGGGCGGGAAGGCGTTCACCCACGCCCAAGTATGGTTCTACCCACGTGCTGCCGCTCGACTTGCCGCACCTACACACTGCCTGCCCGGCGTTGCGGGCGCATCTCCGTGCAACCTACAGTTACCACCACCCTTCTCCTTCGCACTAAGACTGTGCATTAGGCTGCGATGATGAACCTTGACCGATTTTCGATGTCTCCATCCAACGTTTTCCTCCACTGTTTTATATGTGTTGTAGGAGGGGGCTACCACCTGGCCGACCTCCACAACTCGCCATACTCATGCCCGATCTCTGCCGCCACACATGGTCGGCCCGCCCTCCGTGCGAGACCACCCGACAACCGTGTTCAACACTTCAACCCACGCTCGGTCAGCTTGCCCATGAGTTATCTCCAGCTTGTGGTATAAACATGCGATGCGCTCTCCATAACCGCGTGCTCATCTGTCGCGTTATTGGAGCACCCGCCATACTTAGTCGCATTTTCGCTCGGTGAGGGGTGCGCGCCCATGCTGAGGCACTAGGGCGGTACATCCTCCCCCACTGGAAATCATTATCGCCCTTGACAATCCTCCACGTCTAAGTACTCTCCGCTCAAATCTCGCAATCTTCCTCTTCCATCTCCAAGTGAGTCCTCCGATTCCCAACTCTCCTCTTCCGGTGCTTCCTTCCATCTGACAAGGTACTCCCGTTTCTGGTGGCAACCAATCCCTGTAGTTCTGAAGTCCAAAATCTTCTCCAACTCCAAGCCCGATTTGTCCACTTTCCCAGCTGGTCCTCTCTGCGGTTCAACTCTCTCTAGATGGTCTGAATCAAGCCTACATCTCTTCAACTAACTCACATGAAAAACTGGATGTTTCATGTGCATATGGTGCGGAAGCTCCAGCTTGTAAGCAACCTCCCCCACTTGCTTCTCCACACGAAATGGTCCCTCATACTTCCATGTCAGTTTGGAGGCTGTCCCCTTGGCTGGCTGAAACTGCTCTCCGGTAATCCTGAGAAACACCATATCTCCCACACTGAACTGCACATCCCGTCTTCCCCGATCAGCGTTCTTCTTCATTCTCCTTGCAGCATCATGCAAGTGCAACCGTGCCAACTCCAAGGTCTCCTCCCAAGCCTTCATGAATCTCTTCGCATGAGGACTCCTCATACGACCTGTAGTCTCAATGGTGTGCGGAGCAACCGGCATCTGCCCACTCACCAACTCAAATGGACTATACCCCGTCGCAGAACTCTTTTGAATATTGTAGCTAAACTGAGCAATATCCAAGAGTTCAGGCCAATTCTTCTGATCAGCCGTGACATAATGTCTCAAGTAGTCCTCCAGCAATGCGTTGATAAGCTCGGTCTGCCCATCTGTCTGCGGATGGTAACTCGAACTCATTAGCAACTCTGTTCCAACTAACTTGAACAATGTCGTCCAAAATCTCCCTGTAAATCGTGGATCTCTATCCAACACAATACTCAATGGCATACCCCAATACTTCACCACGTTCTTAAAGAATAACTCGGCAGTACTCTTAGCTCCACAAGGTATCTTTGTTGGAACAAAGACAGCATACTTGGAAAAACGATCAACAATGACCATGATCCCATTATACCCCTGCACCTGCGGTAACTGAACAATGAAGTCCATAGAGACACTCATCCATGGCCTCTCTGGAATAGGTAAAGGCTGCAAAAGTCCTCCTTGTTTCTGATTATCCGATTTGTCCTGTTGACAAATGATGCACGTATGTACATACTCCTCCATCTCCTCCCGTATCTTCTCCCAAAAGAACCCCCTCTCCAACAATGCCAAAGAACGACGCTGCCCTGTGTGGCCAGCCCATGGAGAATCGTGGCACTCCTTCAAGAGGTACCTCCTAAGACCAGATGTTTTTGGAACATAGAGTCGGTTTCCAAAGAACAAGTAACAGTCCTGTAGAAAGAACCTGCGTGTCTTCCCTTCCCTTATCTGCTTCACTATATTCTGCGTCAAAGTATCGGTTTCCACACTTTCCTTCAGTTTGTTTTTCATCTCTTCCGACATATGAATTTGACTTCTACTCCTTGCTGCCCGCTCTTCTCCCTCCAATGGTGCAAGCTGTCCCTTCCTACTAAGGGCATCTGCTAGTGCATTGTGTCTACCCGGTCTATACTCAATAGACATGTCAAACTCTACCAAGAAGTCCTGCCAACGAGCTTGCTTCGTAGAAAGCTTCAATTGTGATGCAAAATAACTCGCTGCAACGTTGTCAGTCTTGAAAACAAAAGGCTTCCCAATCAAGTAGTGCCTCCATACATGAAGATAATGGATGATCGCAGTCATCTCCTTCTCATGAACCGGATACCTCCACTCTCTATCCTGCAACTTCCGACTCTCATAGGCCACCCGATGCCCATCCTGCATAAGAACCCCTCCTATGGAAAAATATGAAGCATCAGTGTGCACCTCGAATGGTCTCTCCAAGTCAGGTAACTTCAGTATCGGTGTTGTAACCATCCTTCTCTTCAAATCATCAAATGCCTTTTGACATTTCTTCGTCCAACACCACTTCTTGTCCTTTTTCAGTAGGTCTGTCAATGCCGATGTTACTTTGGAGTAGCCTTCTACAAACTTTTGTTGGTAGTTGGTCATGCCCAAGAACACCCTCATCTCATGGACATTCTTCGATTCAACCCAGTCCTCGATAGCCTTCACCCTGCTCGGCTCCATCTGTATGTACCCTTGACCAACAATGTGCCCAAGGAACGGAATCTCAGTCTGAGCAAACACACACTTAGACTTCTTCAAGAACAACTGATTCTCCCTCAGTGCCTTGAAAACCATCGCGAAGTGCTTCTTATGATCCTCCATGTTATCACTCTAAACCACTATATCGTCCAAGTATACCACCACGAACGTGTCCAAGTACGGTCGTAGGACATCATTCATCAAAGTGCAAACTGTCGCAGGAGCATTGCACAACCCAAACAGCATAACAAGGAACTCAAAGCTACCATACCTTGTTATGATCACGGTCTTCTTCTCGTCTCCTTCAGCAATCCGTACCTGATAGTAACCATGCGTCAAGTCTAGCTTGGAAAACACTCGGGCTTTCGCAAGCTTGTCGAAGCAATCAACAGCCAATGGAAAAGGATACATGTTCCTCACCGTCTGTGTGTTCAATGCACGGTAGTCATAGCACATCCTTAGCTCATTTCTATCCTTCTTTCGCTGGAATAATACCGGAGCTCCATATGGGGACCTTGAAGGTCTAATGAAACCTGCATCAGCTAACGCCTTTAGCTGTCGTTTCAATTCCTCCAACTCAGGCCCTAATAAACAATAAGGTGCTTTAGCCGGGGGTTCCTTCCCTGGTTCAAGCTCAATGCTATGGTCCACCGCACACCTTGGTGGAAGCTTCTTTGGAAGCTCATCATGCATCAAATCTGCATATTCGGCAAGCACATCAGAAATCTTAGCTTAAATAGGCGTCCCCACATCATCACCTTCGACTCCCTTGAACATCACCGCATATGTCTCCATATCTGATTCCTTCATGGCTCTCTCCAAACTTAGTGCAGAAACATGTTGCACCTTGACTTCCTTCCTTTGCCTATGTGTGGGCAAAGTCCAAGTTCGTGTCTGCCCAACCAGCACCACCTCATCACAGAAGGGGACAACAATAGCCTTGTTTCCCTTCAAGAAATATTGTCCAAGTATTACATCGAAGTTGTTCATCTCCATGACCATGAAGTCCAACTGACCCGTCCAGTCTCCTATCTGCACCGGCACTTCGTGTGCCAAACCTGTCACCTTCGCCTTAGAGTTCACTGCCTTGACCTCCATGTTGGATGGAAGGATCATCAGTTCGACATCTCTAGCCAACCGTGTCGTCATGAAGTTATGGGTAGCCCCTGTGTCCACAAGAGCTTGAGTGGTCTTTCCACGGACCATCAAGTCTACGAAGCCCAGACTGTTCATCCATGATTTCTCCATAACCTGCATACATTTTCGTTCTCGTCGCTTATCATCAAGACTCTTCAACCCTGAATCAGATTTCATTGCAACTTCAACCTTCCATGAACCTGCTCTGCTACCACCTGTCATGCCCCCAACTCTTTTTTTCTTACGTTGAGCGGGTGTGGTACCGCCTAAACGACTCACCGTTTCCATGGTTAAGTGTTTTACGAACTACGCCTTCACTTTTACAAAACTTCACTTCTTAAATTATAATGTGCGGAATTCCATTATAACATACATGATAAACATAACCGAGAACAAGAACAATCCATGTATAAAAGATCTTTTTATTATAAGTGCAAATTTTACAACATGACCGGGAGACTATGCTCAATCAACGTTAAAAATAGGGCAGGCGCCCGCCCGTGCAAGAGCGCACGGCGGTCTGCCCAAACCTCACCCAAAACACAATGAGAGCGTTCGCCCGAACGATGGGCATGCCGTGCCACCGTGCACACCCAACCGCAATACCAACCAACGCCCAACGCTACACGGCGTTCACCTCTAACCACGGGCAGGCGCGTTGCCCACGCCCTCGCCTGGTCATTCACCGTACGGGCGGGCGGGCGTTCACCCGCGCCCAAGTCTGGTTCTACCCGCGCGCTGCCGCTCGACCTGTCGCACCTACACATTGCCTGCCCAGCGCTGCGGGCGCATCTCTGTGCGACCTGCAGTTACGACCGCCCTTCTCCTTCGCACTAAGACTGTGCGTTAGGCTGTGATGATGAACCTTGACCGATTTTCGATGTCTCCATCCAACGTTTTCCTCCACTGTTTTATATGTGTTGTAGGAGGGGCTGCCACCCGGCCGACCTCCACAACTCGCCATACTCGCGCCCGATCACTGCCGCCACACATGGTTGGCCGGCCCTCCGTGAGGGACCGCCCCACAACCGTGTTCAACACTTCAACCCGCGCTCGGTCGGCTTGCCCACGAGTTATCTCCAGCTTGTGGTATAAACATGTGATGCGCTCTCCATAACCGCGCACTCATCCATCGCGTTATTGGAGTGCCCACTATACTTAGTCACATTTTCGCTCGGTGAGGGGCGCGCGCCCATGCTGAGGCACCAGGTGGTATCAGAGCAGGTTCATGGAAGGTTGAAGCTGCGGTGAAAGCTGATTTAGGGTTGAAGAGGCTTGACGATAAGCGACGAGAATGGAAATGTATGCAGGTTATGGAGAAATCATGGATGAACAGTCTGGGTTTCGTAGACTTGATGGTCTGTGGAAAGACCACTCAAGCTCTTGTGGACACAGGGGCCACCCATAACTTCATGATGACACGGTTGGCTAGAGATGTCAGACTGATGATCCTTCCATCCAACATGGAGGTCAAGGCAGTGAACTCTAAGGCCAAGGTTACAGGGTTGGCACACGAAGTGCCGGTGTAGATAGGAGACTGCACGGGTCAGTTGGACTTCATAGTGATGGAGATGAACGACTTCAATGTAATACTTGGACAAGATTTCTTGGAGGGAAACAAGGCTATTGTTGTCCCCTTCTGTGATGAGGTGGTGCTGGTTGGACAGACACGAACTTGGACTTTGCCCACACATAGGCAAAGGAGGGAAGTCAATGTGCAACATGTTTCTGCACTAAGTTTGGAGAGAGCCATGAAGGAATCAGACGTGGAGACATATGAGGTGATGTTCAAAGGAGTCGAAGGTGATGAAGTGGGGACGCCTATTTCAGCTGAGATTTCTGATGTTCTTGCTGAATATGCAGATTTGATGCCTGATGAGCTTCCGAAGAAGCTTCCACCAAGGCGTGTGGTGGACCACAACATTGAGCTTGAACCAGGGAAGGAACCCTCGGCTAAAGCACCTTATCGGTTATCAAGACCTGAGTTGGAAGAATTGAAACGACAGCTAAAGGAGTTAGCTGATGCAGGTTTCATTAGACCTTCAAGGTCCCCATATGGAGCTCCGGTATTATTCCAGCGAAAGAAGGATAACAATGAGCTAAGGATATGCTGTGACTACCGTGCATTGAACAAGCAGACAGTGAGAAACAGGTATCCTTTGCCATTGGCTGCTGATTGCTTCGACAAGCTTGCGAAGGCCCGAGTGTTTTCCAAGCTAGACTTGAGGCATGGTTACTATCAGGTGCGGATTGCTGAAGGAGACGAGAAGAAGACCGTAATCGTAACAAGGTATGGTAGCTTTGAGTTCCTTGTTATGTCGTTTGGGTTGTGCAACGCTCCTGCGACATTTTGCACTTTGATGAATGATGTCCTACGACCATACTTGGACTCGTTCGTGGTGGTATACCTGGATGATATAGGGGTTTACAGTGATAACATGGAGGATCATAAGAAGCACTTGGCGATGGTTTTCGAGGCACTGAGGGAGAATCAGTTATTCTTGAAAAAGTCTAAGTGTGTGTTTTCTCAGACTGAGATACCGTTCCTTGGGCACATCATTGGACAGGGGTACATACGGATGGAGCTGAGCAGGGTGAAGGCTATCGAAGACTGGGTTGAACCGAAGAATGTCCATGATATGAGGGTGTTCTTGGGCATGACCAACTACCAACGAAAGTTTGTAGAAGGTTACTCTAAGGTAACATCGTCACTGACAGACCTACTGAAAAAGGACAAGAAGTGGTGTTGGATGGAGAAATGTCAAAAGGAATTTGATGATTTGAAGAGAAGGATGGTTACAGCACCGATACTGAAGTTACCTAACTTCGGGAGACCGTTTGAGGTGCACACTGATGCTTCAAATTTTGCCATAGGAGGGGTTCTTATGCAGGATGGGCATCCGGTGGCCTATGAGAGTAGGAAGTTGCAGGATAGAGAGCGGAGGTATCTGGTTCATGAGAAGGAGATGACTGCGATCATCCATTGTCTTCATATATGGAGGCACTATTTGATTGGGAAGCCTTTTGTTTTCAAGACTGACAACATTGCAGCGAGTTATTTTTCATCACAACCGAAGCTTTCTGCGAAGCAAGCTCGTTGGTAGGACTTCTTGGCAGAGTTCGACATGTCTATTGAGTATAGACCGGGTAGACACAATGCGTTAGCAGATGCCCTTAGTAGAAAGGGACAGCTTGCACCATTGGAGGGAGAAGACCGGGCAGCAAGGAGTAGAAGTCGGATTCAGATGTTGGAAGAGATGCAAAACAAACTGAAGGAAAGTGTGGAGACCGATACTTTAGCGCAGAATATAGTGAAGCAGATAAAGGAAGGGAAGACACGCAGGTTCTTTCTACGAGACGGTTACTTTTTCTTTGGGAGCCGACTCTATGTTCCGAAGACATCTGGTCTTAGGAGGCACCTCTTGACGAAGTGCCATGATTCTCCATGGGCTGGCCACCCAGGGCAGCGTCGTTCTTTGGCATTGTTGGAGAGAGGGTTCTTTTGGGAGAATATGCGGGAGGAGAGTATGTGCATACGTGCATCATTTGTCAGCAGGACAAATCAGACAATCAGAGGCAAGGAGGATTGTTGCAGCCTTTACCTATTCTAGAGAGGCCATGGATGAGTGTCTCTATGGACTTCATTGTTTCGCTACCGCAGGTTCAGGGGTATAATGGGATTATGGTCGTTGTCGATCATTTTTCCAAGTATGCTGTCTTTATTCCGACAAAGGTACCATGTGGAGCTGAGCGTACTGCCGAGCTATTCTTTAAGAACGTGGTGAAGTATTGGGGTATGCCGTTGAGTATCGTGTGTGATAGAGATACACGGTTTACAGGGAGATTTTGGACGACATTGTTCAAGTTAGTTGGGATAGAGTTGCTGATGATTTCGAGTTACCATCCGCAGACAGATGGGCAGACCAAGCGTATCAACGCATTGCTGGAGGACTACTTGAGGCATTATGTCACGGCTGATCAGAAGAATTGGCCTGAACTCTTGGATATTTCTCAGTTTAGCTACAATATTCAAAAGAGTTCTGCGACAGGGTACAGTCCATTTGAGTTGGTGAATGGACAGATGCCAGTTGCTCCGCACACCGTTGAGACTACAGGTCGTATGAGGAGTCCTCATGCGAAGAATTTCATGAAGGCTTGGGAGGATACCTTGGAGTTGGCACGGTTGCGCTTGCACGATGCTGTGAGGAGAATGAAGAAGTATGCTGATTGGGGAAGACGGGATGTGCATTTCAGTGTGGGAGATATGGTGTTTCTCAGGATTACCGGGGAGCAGTTTCAGCCAGCCAAGGGGACGGCCGCCAAACTGACACGGAAGTATGAGGGACCATTTCGTGTGGAGAAGTGAGTGGGGGAGGTTGCTTATAAGTTGGAGCTTCCGCACCATATGCACATGAAACATCCAGTTTTTTATGTGAGGCAGTTGAAGAGATGCAGTCTTGATTCAGACCATCCAAAGAGAGATGAACCGCCGAGAGGACCAGCCGGGATAGTGGACAAACCAGGCTTGGAGTTGGAGAAGATACTGAGTTATCAGACTACAGGGATTGGTTGCCACCAGAAACGGGAGTACCTTGTCAGATGGAAGGGAGCACCGGAAGAGGAGAGTTGGGAATCGGAGGACTCACTTTGGAGATGGAAGAGGAAGATTGCGAGATTTGAGCGGAGAGTACTTAGGCGTGCAGGATTGTCGAGGGCGACAATGATTTCCAGTGGGGGAGGATGTAGCGCCCTAGCGTTGCGGCCCGGGCGCGCACCCTCTGCACGGTGAAAATCGGCTAAGTATGGTGAGCGCTCCACCAATGCGACGAAGTGAACGCGCGGTTATGGGGAGCGCCTCACGAGTTTATACGACGAGTTGGATGAACGTCAACCGACGAGCCGACGGAGGAAACGCTTATGCGATGGACGCCTTGGGTGGGCGGTCCCGCACGATGGGCGGGCCAACCTCACGATGGGGTGTTGGCGTGCGGAAGTGGTGAACGTTGATGGCGGGTCGGCTGGGCGGATACCCGCTCCTACGCAACGTATAAACTATGGAAGGATTGATGGATTGGATCATCAAACATTCTCATCGCTCTAACGCACAACATCTAAGTGCGAGTTAGAGGAGAGACCCACAGGTCGAGCAAGTTGGTTTGAGAGTGTGGACAACATGGTTATACTACGGTGCAGGCGCTTGTGCGCTCGCCCGCCCGTCGGGTGAACGACCGGGCGTGGGCACAGGGCAACCCGCCCGCCCGTAGTTGGGTAGCGCGGTTGTGTGGTAACGTCGGGCGCGTTGTATGGTGAACGCCGACACGGTTGTAAGGTGAACGCTGTGCGTGGTGGTATATTGGGTGCAGCGTTGGTTGTGTGGAGTTGGGCGTGCACGGTGGCACGACGCGCCCTCCATTCAGGCGAACATTTAGCATTCGGTTGTGGTTCGGGCAGACCGCCGTGTGCTCTTGCACGGGCGGGCGCCCGCCCGGTTGTAAACGTTGGTTGAGCTTGTCTCTCAGTCATATTGTAAAATCTCTTTACTATAATAAAAGAATTTTATTATATGCGTTGTTGTTGTTCTTGATTATGTTTATCATGTTATTATAATGGAATTCCGCACATTATAATTTAACAAGTGAAGTTTAATGAAAGTGAAGGAGTAGTTCGTAAAACACTTAACCATGGAAACGGTGAGTTGTTTAGGCGGTGCCACATTCGCTCAACTTAAGAAAAAAAGAGTTGGGGGCGTGACACTAACCAATGGGTGTGAGTGCAAGCGCGACACTTGTGATAGACGTTCAGACGATTGTGACGACGCTTGCACGACAATACTTACAACATCATGTGTGAGTGTGATAGATGTTTACATAGCAAACACAACTCAAACACTACCTTCAACATCACCAGAAAAAGGTCGCCAGCATTACCTAACGATCAACATGTCAAAGATGATAGTTGGTCGAACAAGTGAAAAGGAAGGAAGACATGTAGGAGGAACACATAAAATAACTTTTCATGTTTGCACATATGCATGTTACTGAGGACATGATGATATGACAGTGATAAGCAGTCCTACAAACTCAGCTAAGAGGTGTTATTTACGTACCATACTTACCCTCAATATGATCATGCATTCGACATAATTTGCATGTGGTCCTAATATTTTCCATTACTTGGTTCCTTGGTCCTTCACCTTAATTCCTTGGAAGCGATTTTAGCATGTAACCTTTTCCTATAGTCATTGAGAGGTATATCTGCACAATTTCAACAGATAGTGATTGTTGCCAGAATGAGGCCTTGGGAGGCCCGTCTGTGCAGTTTCTGTATGCAAGACAAATAGGGTATCTTGGACAAATTGCGCAGTTTGGAGGCACAAGGCACTACTATAGAATGGGGGTCCTGGGAGGACACCTCTGTGCAATTTCTGAGTGCATTGTAGTTGGACTGCTCTGCGCATTTCTGGAGAGCAGTGTTGGCTACCTGACTTCTTTGTGCATTTTTGGAGAGAAGTGTTGGTTGGGCTCTCTATGGGCTGCGGGGTTTTAGCAGGTAAGGGAAGTTGGTGTCTCTGCACACCGCGGGGTTTTAGAAAGCAAGGGAGGAATCTTGATGGCTGCAGAATCCCATATGCCCAAAGATGACACAGATTGCATAAAGATGAGAACACATACAAATCCTAAGATCAAGGAGGGGAGCGTGAAATCATCATCTTACCAATAAGTGACCAAGGATGATCGATCGCAGGATCCAAGGTAGGCTTTGAAATTTCCATGTGAGCCAAAATTTTGGAGGGTGGTTGTAGTCGCTACAACACTATCATAGATCTATATAGCTTTTGGTCCACATCAGGTGATTCATCCTCTGCACATAGCTTACATCCTGTAGTCGTGGGGGTTAAGTCAAGTTTACAATCTTCCATTTGGAATGTTTTCAACATATCTCTTTGATATTTCTCTTGAGAAATGAATATGCCTCCATATTTGGAGCCCTAGGTAGAACGTAAGTTCTCCAATC
The DNA here is from genome assembly GCA_000404065.3 of Pinus taeda. Lineage (NCBI taxonomy): Eukaryota > Viridiplantae > Streptophyta > Pinopsida > Pinales > Pinaceae > Pinus > Pinus taeda. Next base: position 58,815 of record APFE031500494.1, read on the forward strand.
ATAGACATTTCGAACTCGGTCTTCATCTCTTCAGCAAACCATTCTACTGGATGATGTTTATTGCTGCAAAACATAATATCATTCACATACACAACTGTAATCAGTAACTCATCTCCGTTAATCTTAATGTATATATTACTATCACCTCCTCCTCTCTTGAACCCCTGTTTTTGAAGCTACTTGTCCAGTATAAAGTACCCCGCCCGTGGTGATTATTTAAGACCATATAGTGCTTTCTTTAAGCTACAGACATAATTAGGATTATCTGTGAATGAGAACCCTTCAGGTTGTTCCATATAGACTTCTTCCTCAAGATCACCATTTAGGAAGAAGACTTCACATCCATTTGATACACCTTGAAATTGTTGTAGCATGCAAAGGCTAAAAACATCCTGATTGCCTCTAATCTCACGACTAGTGCAAAGGTCTCTTCATAATCAAGTCCTTCTACTTGTGAGTAACCCTTACACACGAGTCTGGATTTTCTTCTAACAACTTGACCCTGTTCATTCATCTTATTTTTGAATACCCATTTTGTGCCAATGATATTCTTTCCACCAAGTCTTAGTGTTAGTTCCCAAGTCTTGTTCTTCTCAATTTGGTCTAACTCCTCATTCATAGCATCTAACCAACTTTTGTATTTACTTTCTTCTTCAAAGTTCTTTGGCTCTATCTGTCACAACATGTCTATATGGACTTGCTCAAATTTTTTTTCTAGTTGCCTCCTCATTTGTACTCCTTCACTTTTATCTCTAATAGTTTGATTTTCAGGGTGATTCTTTTGAGTGTATCTTGAAGTTCCTTTTGAGTGAGTCCTAGTATCTCCTTATTCTTCACCTTGTACTTCATTCTCTTTACTAATAGGATGATGATGATCTGGAGGATTGATAAAACATGTGCTATTCTTCTTATTAGGTAGCTCTTCATCAAAATTTACATCTATGCATTCCAAAATCTTATGTAGTATTTTATTTTAACATTTGTATCCCTTACTTTTTGACGAATATCCCAAAAATATTCCTTGATCAGGTCGAGCATCAAACTTTCCTATATTTTCATCATTATTTTTTATATAACATTTACTTCTGAATACTTTAAAATTTTTATTGTTGTTGTCTTCCCATACCACAGTTCATAAGGTTTCTTGTCATAATTTGGTTTGATATGTGCCTTATTGAGAATATGTATCGATATATGCACCGCTTCTACCCAATAGGTTTGAGCAATGTTTCTTTCTTGCATTATGGCTCTGTCTATTTGCTGAACAAACTTGCTTTGTCTCTCTGCGACTCCATTATGTTGTGGTGTGTCTGCAATAGTGTATTGTTGTTTTATCCCAATATCATTACATAGTTCTGCAAACTCATCTGATGTAAATTCACCTCCTCTATCTGACCTTATGCACTTTATCTTGCACCCTGTTTGATTTTTGCCAATGACTTAAATGCTTTAAATTTCTCAAAAGGTTTTGACTTATTTATGAGAAATTCCATCCAAGTCAATCTTGAATAGTCATCAATTACCAACATGAAATATTATTCTCCTCCTGGTGCTTCTGTTCTGGAAGGCCAGCATAAATCCATATGAATTAGCTGCAAAGGCTTACTACTTGATCATTTATCTTTGACTTTGAATGATGTTCATGTTTGTTTTCCCATTTGATAGGACTTGCAGACAAAGTTTTGAGGCTTATTTATTGTTGGTAGATCTCTAATTGCTTTCTTCTTGTTAAATCTGATGATGTGATCAAAGTTGAGATGCCCCAATCTCCTATGCCATAGTCAAGTTTCATGTTGTTTGCTAGATTCATATTTGTTTTAACATTCGTGAATCCATTCTTTCTCATCTTAAAATTTCCAAAATCAATTCTTCTGACATAAGCTCTACAATTTATGACTTTATGTCCAGATTTTTTACAGCAATAACAATATCCATAAAACAAATATATGTACCTCTTAGTGGATGTTGTTTGTGAATCTAACCATATTGACATTTGATAATCATGCCTTCTGAAGAAGTGTGGGTTCTAATAGGTTCTTAATTGATTGTCCATTTCTTTTGCCTGTTGTCCTTCACTGAAAATACTCCTTTCATTTTTCACTTGATATTGAAGTGTTGCTCAAATTTTTGTTCTCAGATTTGTGTGAGTTATCATCCTCTCCACTAACATCTTTTACGAAGGTGATTGTTCTTTTATCCTCTACCTTAGATTTATTGGATTATCCTTCATATTCTAGCCCAATATTTATGAGTGGAATATTCATGTTTAGTTCAGTTTGAGCCTTCTCTAGTTTTTTCTTTAGATTTACCACCTCTTCCTCCAATCTTTCACACTCCTTACGTTTCTCTTTTATTTTCTTCATAAGGATATCTTCCACCTTATTTGTTTCGTCAAGTTCCACTTTCAACTTGATAATTTCTTCTGAGTTTGATTCTTCCTTTACATATTTCTATAAGATCTATTTCTTCTTTTTATTCTTTAGTTTAAGCCTTTCTATTTCATCCAGGGCATTGATTAACTCCCCCTCAAGGTCCACCTCACCTTCCACTTCTTCTTCATGTTCCTAGAAATACCATCCAATTTCTTCCAAGGCCATCAACATGAATTCACTGGTTCCATCTTCACTAGAAGATTCATTGAAACTTTCAAATTCATTGCTATCTTCTTGAGCATAGAAATTTTTCTTTTTGAATTGCCTTTCTTTCTGCATTTTGTTAGGCTTGTTCTTCTCTTTCCCTTTAGCCTGATTTTCCACTTTCTTATAAGGACATTTTGATGCATAATGTCCCACTCTTCCACAATTAAACCATTTAAATGGAAGTTTTCCTTTATACTTACATGTGCCTTTCTTCAATCTTCTCACAAATATTTCTTCTTCTTCATTAGAACCTGAGCATGAACACTCCTTTTCTTTGATGGGTTTGTTTGCCTCGAAATTTGTTTCTCTAACTGCCTTCCCTTTTGGAATTATCATCTCATATGTTGTCAAGGAGCCACGTAGTTGATCTCTGGTCAAAGTCTCAAAGTTTGTTGTTTCTTCTATAGCTGAAACCTTAGGATTGAATTTAGACGGTAATGACCTCAATATTTTCTGAACTATTACACTTTTGTTGATTGTTTCTCCTAGACTCAACATGATATTTACAACTTCATCAACTCTTAAAAATAATTTAGCTATATATTCATCTTCATTCATTTTTAACGTCTCAAACTATGTTCTATACACTTGTAATTTGGCCATCTTCACCTTTTTATCTCCTTCATGAATATTTTCTAATTTAACTTGGATATCTTTATTTGTCTCACAATGCATGACTTTGATAAATTCAGACTCACATAAACCATTTAGAAGTGCATTCATAGTTTTTTCATTAGCTATAAAACTAAGTTTGGCATTATTGTCACTAATTGTTTCCTTTCTTTCTTCATACCCCATGATCACAGTTTCCCATACCTCTACTCTTAGAGACATTAAATATGTCTTCATTCTCGCTTTCCATAAGGCATAGTTTGTACCAGTAAATAGAGGGGTCTTATTTGTTGAGTATCCTTCTTGACTAGCCATTTTCCTAACTTAGGACCTCCTTCTAGTTGTTAGAATGTTACTAAAGGGAATTCGACTCTGATACCAATTGATATTTATGATTGGAAATTACTGAGAGGGGTGGTGAATCAGTAATTTAAATTCTTTGTTTTTGCTCAACTTAATCTTCTTCTTATACAGTTAATGATTTATGTTTGTGCTCAATAGTTATTGAATTACTTTTGTAGATTTCAAGAAGAGAGGTTTTCATATTTGTTTACCAAGAATCCAAATCATTCACACAACATGGAAGAATTAAACACATGAAGACACCAGATTTAAGTGGAAACCCAGAAGGGAGAAAACCAAAAACTTTAGGCTGAAAGTGATGTGAAGGCAAGTTGCTACTCCATTTTACATCATAATTTTTGTAAGCTCCAACCTACAAGAGGTTCCTACCTCAAAGGAAGCTCCAACTCCCACAAGTTTTCTGCAGGCTACAACCCACAGGAGGCTCCTACCTCAACGAGCGACAACATGTTCCTTTTCTAGCTGCAACATAGAAAAGAACAAAAATTTCTCAAGTCACAAATGTTGGTTACCTCATATACAATTATGTTGTCAATGTTTTATGTTGAACTTCTTCTTCTTTTCACTATCCTTCTCTTCTACTATTACTCATCCATTCTTTGATCCGGACTCCTTCCACTCAAAAAGAAGATCATCTATTTTCATTCCCCATTGTATCTTTTATAAGCAAGCCCTCTCGGCTGTTTGTATTCTTTGGAGGAATATGAAATGAAGCATAGTCTTTGGACTTCCAAAACTTCTCACAAGATTGTCTTTTCATTTTTAGTTCTGAAAAATTATTTATAATATAAAATAGAGCTGAACTAACAACTCATTCAGTAATAATTATAAGAGGCAAATCAGATTTGGATTATCTACATTTTCTGTTCAACCAAATATATGTATTTCAACTTTTATCTCAATGTTTAGCCTTCACATTGATTAGCATAGCCTTTGCACTTCACATCACTTTCATCCTTTTATGTTCAACATTTATGTACACATTCAATTCAACATAAATTATCACTAGTGTGCTTAGTGACATCAATAACATTTATTGACATTAATAAATCAACTTAACTTGACATAAATACCAATATTTGCAACATTAATGTCAAATGATCTCAATCATAGTTCTCTAGTTCAAATTTAGATTCAAATTCAAATTCAATACAATATAAAAGATGTGATTGAAAATTTTTCAATTAGAAAAAAATTCGCTAAAGTTTGCTACTATACTTTATTAAAATATAATAGAATTTACCATATCTTCTCATAATTCACCTAGATTGAGAATTGGATGCTCTCATAATCCTATTGACTTCCACTATGTATGCCATAATTTTACATATGCCCCAGCTAGTTTCTAAAATGGTAGTGTTGATCTTGGATATATCGGGATCCCTTAAGTAGTGAGAAAGAAAAATTGAAGGTTGTATAGATGGTCACATTATAACCTCCTTCATTGAAACATGATTAGTCACGCCTATAGTGAGGAGCATAAATCCACAACTCAACAAATCGGGCTATGGGAATTGACCATCTTAACTCTTTTCGATGATTTTATGAAATATATTATGTATGTATCTATGTATACATACATATCAAGTTGTGGTGTTTGGCCACCTTTATTCTTTTCTCTATGTGTGTAACTTGGGAGAAATGAGAATAAATCATATCCCACCATCTAAAGGTGAATTATGAACACATTCGTTTTGAAGACATAGACCACCAATTTATCCATGAAGATAGAGGATGAAACAATTTGACGAATAGTTTGGCCCAATCAAATAGGATGGTGATTTTTTGAATTTTTTGGACCAATCCAAGTAAATTGGAAACACATGCTTTAATTAATGATGTGACTATGTCATTAACAAAGTTATCATTCCCATAATTCTAAAGAGATCTTTGGCCATTCTTTTCATTCAACTCAATGTAATTTGGGAGCACAACAAGTATGTTATTAATTCAAGTTTTACACAAATAAATTAATGTCACTATTACATGCTAGGTGAATTAGTTTTAATGTCACTCAGAATGTTTCCCAGTCACTCTTACTAGCCTTGTTTTTCCTTCCTTCTCCATAGAGACCTAGGGCCTTTAGCTTGGTTAAAAATAAAAATGAATAAGAAGAATATTGTCGTAGATAAATACAAGCAACTTGGATACCAAACCTCAGAGTTCCTTGGATTTGGTATGTTCAAGCTAATTTTGTATAATGGGTGGGGAGCAGGTAGGGCTTTGCAATTTAATCTGGAACATTTAAGGTCGAAGGAAAATTGCTACCATTGTATGGAGGGCCTGTGAGATGGTGGGGCCCAAGTTAGATCGAGGGTCCAAGAGTTCAAGTCAAAATCCCATCTTGCAAATGTGATGAAGCCCCGAACGATTGAATGGCTCGAAATCCCAAATGGTGGGCCAATTGAGGAGATGACATGGTGCATGGGAGACGTGCCATGTGGTAGTCATTGGAGGCTATTTTGGAGGTCCAAGTGACCTAAATTTTAGGGACATGTGTCACCATCAGAGAAGGTTGTGTAGCTAGGATGACATCATTGTGACATTATCTTAGGATGACATTAGCATGACACCAGAATGACATCCTCTCAGGACCTTGGGGACACCTTGCCATGGGTGTGACAAAAATAAAGAGGGAGCAAGGAAAGGTGAGATATGTCAACATGGTGTCATCTCAGAGCCTCAGACCCATGGGACCTCGGGGCGTTTCCACAAAGTAGAAAGGAGATAGGGTGAAATATACAAAGGTTGAGACATTAATTTTCTTGATATTTGATGGAAATAAGTATGTCTCAGACCTCAAAATCTCGGTCCTCAGAGTACCCATGTAGTGTTGTTAAAAAGGTAGGCAATGGGCAAGGTTGATGGAAGTTGAGACAAGAAAATATTCATCTATTAACATCAATATCTTCGTGTTGCCTTGGGCCCTTGGAAAATGTTGTATCGTATCAGGAGGTTAATAGGAAAGATACATGGACTATAACGTGATTGCATAGCAAAGTAGGGTCTTGTATAATGATAAAGAAAAGGATAACTTGGCATGTGCCATAGTGGAATTCTAGATGATATGGATTTCCATGTGGGTGCCTTCTAGGTGCCATTTGACAATGCTTGACAAACTTGGCAATGGTTTAACGATCAAATTTCAAATGGCTTTATCTTTTGATATGTAAGATGGATTGAGGCAAAACTTATTTGGTCGGAAGTCTCTCAATAAGTCAAACATGATGGTGGAATTAGTTTTTAGTTTAAGGGAGTTTAAGAATGAGGAACTTTTAAGACCCCATTTCCATGACAAGACTATGGGGGATTGGGTTAGATTCATGTAATACCTTCCATTGCCTAAAAATAATCTAAAGGGGGTTGGAGGGTGTGTTATAGAATGTATAAGTAAATTTATAATAATAGATAGCTGAAATAGTTGCATAAAAAAATGAAGTAAATTATAACAAGGTTTATTCAAAATTCACAACAATTTCATACAAATGTACAATGAATAAAAATATAGCAGTAATCTAGAAATGAAGTAAAAGATTGTTAAACAACCCTTTAACATTGTTTTGAAAGCCAAAAAGGCTTCATAAACATTGAGAGTGACATGTTGAAAACTTAACAAAAAAAATTTAAATGAAAATTTAGAGACAAATTACTAATGAAAATATGAAATATTTAGAGAAGTATTCACAAATACATGGCATAAAATGACTAATTTGTATTAAAATATTTGTGAGTAAATCCTTCACTTAGCGAGTTTCTATGAAAACTTTTGGTCAGAGGTTTATTCAAAATGTTTACAATGTCAGCGAATCAAATATAAAACCTGAGAGAAGTGGAAAGATGTGAACCAACCTTGAGAAATCCTTTTGGTTAGCATAATATAATTAAGACAACTTTCTTTCTCTACCAAATCAGAGGCTATTAGCACTAGCTTAGAATGTTATGCCTTCTATTAGCAAATTCTAATTGCGGAAAATCAAGGTTACCTAAAAATATTCAAAAGAATAAGATGGATTCACTTGTTAACCCTTATCTGCCCTTGGAATGAACATGCTACTACCAACAAATTATCTCCTTGTAACTCACATAAAGAAAATAGGTGGAATAATGAAAACTAATATAATTGGTGCATACCTTTCCTCAAAGTTCAATCTTCCCACTCCTTCATAGAATCCATTCCCTTTTGTATTCCTTTGATGCAATTGGGGAGTTCAATTGTTTGAGGGATTAGTTGTTATTTTAATGTTAATCACATTTTATTCTGATGTGGGAAAGGAGTGTTCTAAAGGGTGAGTTAAATTTGATTTAACTATTTTTAATATTTGGTAGGTGGCTTCGCCTCATTTACTTATGGTTCAACTATAAAAATTCCACTTATTAATGTGTCTTGAATATTAAAATAATCCAAAGAATAAATTCTGGAAAATATCTTTATCGTTTTTCCCCATTGTATATCATTAACTAAACATTATGAACCACATGATATAGCAAGAATATATCTTCAACAAAAGCATGCGGCTAAAATATAAGAGAACATGATCCTTATACTTCCCAAACTTTGCCACATGTTTCAAAAAAATATCATCACATGAAAAAGACTGCCATTGCACAACCCTTGTGTCTCCCTACTCTTACTTATTTAAATGAGCATTAAAAATCAGAAAAGTAAATAAAATAACCCAACCATAAATGTCAACATATATATCCAAAAAAGTAGCATGTTATATATCATAAAAGTCTAAAAATACAATTGTCCACAAAATAGATATGTTGTACCCATAATATAAACAGAATAGCACTATCAAGTATGCCAAAAACTCAAACTATAGTGTTGTACACATGAACATGATGAAATCAAAACTACTATAAACAATCCATGAGATAAAATAACTAAAAACCATCATTCATTAGAAGTCATATTTGTTGGGGGATGTTGTTTTCATCTTCCCACTACTCTATGCTTGTTGTTATTTATGAGGCCATTGATTGATGGCCCGAGGTATTACAACAAGAATGTTGAAACTCCTCAGGGTCTCCACTTTAATTTTCAACACAGGGTTCATAAAAACTTTAGAGGTGTCAACACTATTTGCAACCTGCAATGCATTCTTCTTTAGTTGATCTGATGCAATGCAAGACAAACTAAGTTGTACAGAGACTACTTCTCCTATCTAGGCTATGAGAAATGCTCGGAAATTCTAAGAAAGAAAATATACCTAGTCTAGTTTGCAGGAAAGTATAACCCAAATACACCTACTCTTGTAGGTAAATTTATACAATCCAATGATGAAGGATGGAGACTTTGTGATAGAACATATGAATGCATTCAATACTATGGTAAGTCAGTTATTATTTGTTGATATTAAGATTTCAGATGAAGATAAGTGTATCAATTTGTTTTTCTCTTTACCAAACGCAGGAGATAGTTTGGTTGTTTCCATAGGTAGTAATGCAACTACTTTAAGTTTCGATGAAATAGTCTCATCCTTTTTCTCATAGGAGAAAAGATGGAAAATTATGGAAAGTCAAAACATATGTGCCTTGTATGTAAGAGGATGTTCCTAAAATAGAAATAAAAATAAGTCCTTCAGTGGGAGATATAAATATTGAGGAAGATTTGAATCTCTAGGTACACTCGTTAAGGTATGTCAAAGATGCAGAAAAGAAGAGTGTTACCAAGAGATTATAGAACTAAAATTCCTTAGAAAGGGAAAGGATTTGAAGATGTTCCTTCTGTAGAAGAAAATGCCTTAGATGAAGGAGGGGGTGTGTACTTTGATTATTCAAGTACACATGTAGATCATGAGGCACGTTTGGTCGACTTAGGTGCATCCTTTCATATGAATACTCATAAGGATTGGTTTTGCAAGTATGAAATATATGTTATTCGTAATGTTTTTCTAGGAGATGACTCAACAACTAGAATAATAAGATGAGGAAAATTCAATTTGGATCTCATGGGTGGAAGGATTAGAACACTTCCTAGTGGTTTGCACATCCAAGGATTGTCCATAAATTTGATTTCAATAAGAAAGATGAGCGATGTAGGTGTAAAATTAATGTTTGAGAAGGATACATATAGGATGGTTCAAGGAACAATGGTCCTTATGAGGGTGTTGAAATATGTAACTAGGTTCAGTCTTCATAATGGCATATGTAATCATGATTTTATGTATTTAATGAAAAGAGAAAAATAATTTTATTATTTATGTTCTCGAGGCATGGGTTTCATGCTCAAGGAAAATTTGTTTTTTAGGTTAAGCACCCATTGAGAGCTTCTAGGTTTGTCATAAAGTTAATTGAGTCATTGTCATGTATTGAAGACATATTTGGGCATGTTACATATTGTAAAGAAATATTTATTGAGTCAAAAGACACTCTAAGACCTCGTCATGGCACAAAGATCAAGTCAGCCTACATGAAGGGATAAGTCAACCTCAAGATAGCAATTTGTACCCCTCAGAAGCCTATAAATAAGAAGGAATTCGACCTCATTTGCACACTCACTCAAGAAATTTTGATCTCCTCAAATATAAAAGTTGGAAAAGGATGAAGAAGGAGAAGAAAATCAAGATCGAAGTCTTTAGGCCTCTATCTCTCTATCTCTCTCTCGTTATGGTTTCTACAGTTTCTAGGCTAGACAAAATTGTGAAGTTGCATCAAAGTTGTGAATATGCAAGGTTGAAGTTGTGAAGCTATCTATAGATTGAATTTGTAAAGCTATTAGGTCTAAGCTATGAAGTTGTTAGGTCGAAGTTTTTGAATTTTTTGTTATGCCCCTATACTACTAGTGTAACCCCTTATTGTTATTAGTACAAACCCCTTATCATATTGTTGTAACCATGTAGTCCCCATATTGTTATTATTATGCCCCATAGAATCTCACTATTGTTATTGTTGTGCCCTTACATTATTATTGTTATGTCGGCTCTGATTATATTATGAACCCTTATACTCCTATATATAGAAATGAGGTCTTGTTATTTGGATCATCCAAGAATTGTTCATTTGTGTAATGTAAAGGAGGTTTCCCCCTCGAAGAGGCTTATTTCTAAGGCGTTCATCTACCTTTTCTATATTTTTGTGAGATGGTTTCATAACATTTGGTATCAGAGCTATGGATTCTAGGGTTTCGTTGCTCCAAACAGGTCATCGTGGTATATTTGCTATAACTTTTTTCTGCGACGTTTCAGAAGATAAAAAAAAACCCATTTGCGATGAAATCTCGTTGAACCTTGGGTCCGAATTTCAGATATTTTTTCGCTATATTTTCAAAGATATGATCTAAAGAAGTTAGGGTTTTTGCAAGCTTCAGAATTTCATCTAAAATAGGTCATCGTGGAATTTTCACTATAACTTTTTGTCTACGAAGTTTCATAACATAAAAGAAAAACCCATTTGAGAAGAAAGCAGTTTGAACCTCAAGTCCGAATTTCAGATCTTGTCTTGCTATATTTTCGGATATATGATTTGAGGAAGTTAGGTTTGTTGTAGACTCCCAAATTACATTTTAAACAGGTGACCTTGGGAAAATCATTATAATTTTCTCTCTGAGCAACAAATTGAAATTTCGTAAGAATTTACAGAAAGAGAACGGACTATAGTTTTCTATGCATAGTTTTCAGATCCGAAGGTCGAAACAGTGACACGTGGAACATCGTACAAGTTTGCTCTATTGAAACATTATATAATCAGGTCATCTTAGGAGATTGGGCATAACTCTTTCTTGGAGAATCAAGTTCTAATCAGACTTGTGGGGTTAGAAAGAGGACTGAGAGGGCTACTACAGGAGACAATTTCAGAAATTTGAGATCTAAAAGTACAGAGTTATAGTCATTTCAAGATCGAGCTCTTGAAATCAAGAAAAGGTGATATGAGGAAGTTTGATGGAAAGGATCCAGTAAATTGGATACTAGATGGAGCAATATTTTGATCTACATGGTATTCCACTATTACAAATTTATGTATTGCATCTTCATATTTAGAACCGAATCAATTTTTATGTTATAAAGGGTTTTGTTTTCGTAAACAATTTGTTACGTGGTCAATTTTCACAGAGGAAATGATAGCAAATTATGAGGATACAAAGAGCAACACCGCAACAATTGGAAGAAAAAAGAGAAAAAGGGCTTTGTTACAAAGTGGAAAGCAAAATTATGGCAACAAGGAAGTCTACCCCTTACAACTATAAAGATGGAAGTGTTGTTTCTCCTAGCCTTCCACAACCTACAAGGGTTACACCACAACAATTGGAAGAAAAAAGAGAAAAAAGGGCTTTGTTACAATTGTGATAAAAAATACAATAAAGGTCATAAGTGTGTTGAGAAGGAATTATTTTACATTGATTGTGGAGATGAGGAAGAAAAGGATCAATAAATGTCAAAAGAAGAGTATATACACCAGGAGCCAACCTCGGAGAAAGAAGAAATGAATTCGACCACATCTTGTAAAGCATTGGAAATAATTACTACTCCTCAAACTCTTAAGATAGAATGACATATCAAAAAGAAAAAGGTTCAAGAAGTGAAAGACCACATCAAGAAAGAAGAAATGAATCTGACCATATCTTGTAATACAATGGCCGGAATTACCTCTCCTCAAACTATCAAGATAGAAGAACATATCAAGAAGAAAAATGTTGAAGAAGTGAAAGATCACATAAAGCATCAAGAAATGAATCCGATGATATCTTGTAATGCACTGGAAGAAATTACCACTCCTCAAACTCTAAATATAGAAGGACATATCAAGAAGAAAAAGATTCAATCAGTGAAATATCACATCGAGCATCAAAAACAAGTTCTCCAACTTTCAAAGGATAACACCACTTTGGTGTAGAATCAAATGAAACAACAGGCATATCAACATCACAATGAAAGAAGTTTTGATGTAAGCGATTGGGTATTTTTATGGTTACATACATACAAACAAATGTCCCTCAAGAAAGCTATTTATGAGAAGGAAATGTTGGCAATACTAGACGCACTTAAGAAATGGTAACCTTACCTAATGAGAAGACACTTCAAGGTAAAAATGGATCATGATAGTATTAAATACTTTTTAGAACAAAAATTATCCTCTAAAGAGAAACAAAAATTGGTCACCAAGATGTTGGGTTATGACTTTGAAATCATCTACAAAAAATGGAAGCAAAATGTTGTGGCAGATGCACTCTCAAGAAAGGATGAGGATGTGGAAGCATTGTTGTGCACCATTTCTATTATCCAACCAGATTGGATAAACGAAATAAGGTATGAATGGAAGAAGGATGAATAAGTGTGGCCACTCATTCAAAAGTTGTAGAAGATCCCAGTTCAAACAATATTGCCAGAACTTGATGAGGAAGGAAAAATCATATTATAGCCTGGAGCAGTCACAGAAACAAGAACCTGACAACTATGATATCGATCAATTTTAGAGTATCTCATCAAGTGGAAGAACTTACCAACTAAATATTCCACATGGGGGTACAAGAACTCTATATAGGAGCATCAAGAACTACTCAAGTGTTGAGGACAACACTTTTTGAAGGAGAGGGGCATGTTAGGTCCCTATAATACTAGTGTAACCCCTTATTGTTATTAATACAACCCCCTTATTATATTGTTATGCCCATGTAGTCCCCATATTGTTATTACTGTGCCCCATAGAATCCCACTATTGTTATTATTGTGCCCTTACATTATTATTTTTATGTCAGCTCTGATTATATTATGACCCCTTGGACTCCTATATATATAAAGGAAGTATTTTCATTTATTTCATCTAAGAATTGTTCATTTGTGTAATGTAAAGGAGGTTGCCCCCTCGAAGAGGCTTATTTCTAAGGTGTTGATCTATCTTTTCTATCTTTTTGTGAGATGGTTTCATAACAATTACTCTATCAATTTCTTCCTTTGGTTGAATTTCATTGTTTCTACTCCTACCCTATGACTGATGCATATCCTCTATTGTCACCTGAGTTATAAAACTCTTATCAATCAACATTTCATACTTCTGTCATTCACCTTTTGTGGTCCTTCCCTCAATTTTTTTGAACATGTTTTCTTTTTCCTCCAGTTTTGTCTTTGCAATCTGAATATATATTCTTTGGTTCTCTATTCTTTATTCCAAAGAATTTAGCTCTTTATTCAATTTAAAATCATTTTGAATGGTATCCTCATCCTCTATGTAGTCTTCATTGCTTAAATATTCTGTTAACCATTCCTCCAAAAGTTCATTTTCAACTCTGCTTGTGCTTCCTTCTTTAGGTATGAGACTCCCCTCAAGCATGTCTTTATATGTTGCTTTAGACAATGTTTTTCCACCCTCCTTTATAATAGAGACCAAGGTTTGCTCTACTTTAGGACCATCTACTATAGCAACTTCATAATCTTCCAAGTCAATAAATAAATGCTCACGTAATTCCTCCATTACAACCATATCCTTTATGAGTCTCATTTCTTCATCTGTCTGCATAATCACATCTTCTAAGGGTTGGTTATCATCTGTCAATCCTGCAAACAAACAAAAATCTAGATTTAAAAACATGAGGCTCTTCTTTTTTCGCCTCATCTGCCTCTTATCCAAACTAGTCTAAACTATTCTCATAGTCTCTCATGCTGCTAAGAAACTCCTCTTCAATATTTCTACCTTCTTCTGCATTGAGGAACCCACTATGTTTAGAAATTTTAGTTGTAGGTATGCCTTGGTTTCCTTGATCATCCCCCATAATTGCACAAGTTTCTGTCCTCACATTTTCCCAATTGTTTACTTGTCTCTGTCTTCTTCTATCTTCTTGACTTGTGTTATTTTGGCTAGGTCCTCTTCCATCATCTCCACTCTACAAAACATGCCATTTCTCTCTTCCTATCTTCCAAACAATTTCAATTCCTTTAAGGATAGTTAAATATACAGTGATAAAAAAAATAACAAGCCCATCCAATCATATCTATGAGCTTCATTTTACAAAATTGTAGAGCTTCATCATGAACCCTTCTATAATTTATTCTTCTTGTGACAGTTTCCTGGAATTGCTCATCTTCAAGCTCCATTATCATATATTATTATCCACTAGCATGGCTATGTCTCTATGGTACTTCCACCATTTCTTATGCTCTTTCTGCAAATAAACCACTACACCAATAGTTAAAATCAAAATCAACAGATTGTTTAGTCTCAGAGGATGTCTCTAGCATAATTCCTTTATCATTTTCCTCTCCAAGGATCAATCCCTTCTCTGGAAATTCACAAATAAATTCCTTCACTCTACACTCAACTTCTCTGATTGCTTCTTCTTCCTCTACTCTCTGCATAATTTTCAGCAGATACTTCTTTGGCATGCCACCTTACTCTTTTCCCTACATAAATTCCTTTCCTCAATTCCGTTAACAATTCTTTCTACTACCACTTTGTTTTTTCTTGTAGCCACTACTTCATTTCACTATGTTTTGCTTTCATCTTATCCAAATCTTTCTCACTTTCTTCATCTCTCTTCTTTTACCTTGTAGCCTTTGTTCTAGTATCCTTTTTCTTGTTGATGTGGATTCCTGCTAGACTTCCTCTTTGATTGTCTGTAGTTATATTCTTCAACTTTTCTTCTGTGAGATTCTTCATGCCCACTGTGAGTTGCAACCAACCTTTGTAGTATCAAGCTTCACTTATTCTTTCCACATGATACCTCACCAAGCTTCTTCTACTCTGAGCTTAGTATTTTAGCACCCTCCTAGTCCTCTCCTCTAGAATGAAATGATCACTCCTTATTCTAGGTTGTTGCAAGTCTTCACACTATCTTCCTTATTTTCTTCCAAGAACTTCCACTGTTCCCTTTGCTCAGTCCCCAACAAATATATTTTTTACAACACTCCTGCTACAACCTTTTTGCCACATGATTCTTTTCAGAGCTTTGTCTATGTCCTTCTCCTTGTTACAATCCTTTGCTACAACTTTTCTCATTGTATTTCTTTCCTTCTGCAACTACCTACTTCAACAATTTTAAGTTAATTACAAAAATTCATCACCTATCAACTAATCATCATTTTCCCCACCAATATTCTCTACTAGACCATATTTCTACATTTTAATCCTTGGCACAAACCAACATTCAATTTACACTGTCATAACTGATTCAATATACAACAATTCACCATTAATTCCTCTATCCACTCACTCAGCTTTATAGGAAATCAATTTCCTATCTAAATGTCCTCAAAATTTTAAAACTAAATTTCTTACCAAGGCTTCTAAAAATATTGATCAAACCTACAATCTCATTCAAAATCCCCCAGATCTGATCATTCTTTTGAAGCTTCTTGTCTGTTGCATGTTCTAATATCTCCTTTGATAAGTTTCACTCAATTTTTCTTTCTCCTTTTGCATCTCCTTCTTTCCTTCTTTCAACCTCTCTATTTTGAGGTTCATAGAGCATTCCTTCTCTGGTGATGTAGCCCCAATTAATACCTTCTTAAATCCCTGGCTTGGAAAACCCATAGTGCCCAAACCTCTATCAAACAGGCGCTTCCTTCAACCTTGTTTACAATCAATTTACAGGATAATAATCCCTTTATATAAAATATAGTCATAGTGGGGAATTTTAAAGGGGTGTAACCCTTTGAAACATAAACTTTTGTATAACTCGACCCTCTTGTATAAAATACAGGTGCACAATATTTCTAACACATATTCCCTTTATCTATATATATATACACACACACACACACACACATATTCATTCTCAACCCTTTATATTAAACCCATAGTCACACAATAGGATTCTTTATAATAATATCACTCTTCCCAATTATCTATTTGTGACAACTTAAGGAAATGGGGATTACCTTTTTTTATACCATATGCACCTACGATCTTCATTTATGTCTTAGCTCCTTTCACAACCTTCTTTGTATACACTAGTGCCTCAAATCTTGCTCATTGCTTTTCTTGTTAGTTCCTCTGCCTTGTCTTGAAACCGTGCCTTATAACCCAGTGCATAAAAGGCTTGACCTAAAATTTTGACATTTATTTTTTTATATTTTTTTCAAACCACCAGGCTCCAATATTCTGGGTTGGCCCACTGCTCCACTTATACTCCATGCAAACTAGACCTCCTATTGATTGGTTGGGCTCACATGTTAGTCTGGTGCCAATCAACTTTCCTATTCTCCTTAAGCACTCCTCTTGTCCTTCCAAGATAATGCCTGCAGACTAGCATTGTTAAGAAATTGTTCTCTTATCCTTTTAGGATAAAGACTTCGACTTGGCGCTATCAAGAAATTGTTCTCTTATCCTTCTAGGATAAAGCCTCCAAACCGATGTTGTCAAGTTCCATCTCTTGACGCTATCAAGTGATGGACTTCAGTGGGGACTTTAAAAATAAAACTAAGTGTTGTGCTCCTCTTCATGTTTGGCTTCTGTTATCAGCTCATCCTTTGTACTTGTCCTTTTGTTATGATCTATATCCTTCTCCAACACATTGGTCTTATTCTTACAAACTTATACACACCGATCTGTCCTAGTTATTGTTCAATCTACTAGGATCACCACGCTTCCACTACGCTACTCTAATTTCTTCATCTACGTGACTATACTTTATACATTTAATTTTGCTATATTTGAATTGTGTTCTGAGACGTTATCCCTCCTGATATTTAAACGAAGATCTTGCGACCTTTGCATACTTTTGACGGTACTTGCTCTCAGTGAAATTCTACCTGATATTTCATTCACTTGTATATACAAAATTCAACATATTATACATAATCAACTTTGTATCATAAAAAGGATTCAAGAGTGACCATAAGCTCAACACATAAATTTTTTGGATGTGGAGCCGAATTATCTTCCTAATTCAAAGGTCTTGTTTCAGCCGCGTTTGGATCCCAATCCCCAATGGGAGGGGAGTTGGAGGGGCTTTCCACCCCCCACTATTGCTTCCTGGGGGGTCCAGGGGGGCCAACTGCATGTTTGGACTCCCCCCCTCTAGCGGGGTTTCAGGGTCAACGCCCTTGAAGCTAAAAATAGATAAAAATTTGCCTTGTAAAATATTATAATTTTCTAGTCAATATCGGTCGTTCATTAGGTGGATAATCTGATGGTAGAAGTTATGTTAATTTATGGTTTTTTCCCCTATAAGGAAACCCTTAGTCTATATGAGGGAATTGTATTGTGGTTGTGTAGTATTATTATGAGCAAAAAGGAGAGACAAGACTATGTGAGAGCAAAGAAAAAATTACAACGGATCTGTTGTAGGTTGTATCTCTTCATTTTTTTGGATAATATAAAAGAAAGGATTGGTTGTTTCTTCATGTACGTAGCCTAAATTGGGTGAACCACGTATATCTATGTCTCTCTTGTTCTATGCTTTTTTGTATTTGTGTTACCACAATATTTTGTGTATTTCATTGCTCCATTAATTAATTTCTAACAAGATCAAACATTCACATTAGTGTTTTGTCTATTGATATATCTACATAAATACTTTATAGAGGTCCTTCTGGCCATATTTACATTACATGGCCCTTTCTTGGCACTAGAGCCATACTTGGCTTCCTCAAGCCTTTTGATTCTCTCTTTCCCCACACACACACATGGTCCTATTTTAGCTAGATATTTATACTTAAGGATTTTGGTTCAAATCCACAAAATCCATAGCTAAACCCCTATTCTAGGATTCCTAGATACATAAATATTTCCACAATCTAACTTCCTTAATTCCTCTCTAACTCTCTCAAATATTATCGAGATCTATCTTCTAAAAGAGATATCCAGTAACAATATTCCTCATTCTTATCACTTATGTACATTTCTCATGAAAACATAGGAAAATACAATTAAATAAATAATTACACTCAATTAGGGAACCAACCCCCATAGTAAATGAAAACCACTAGTATAGTCAAAAGGTATTTTGATTTGGAGGTAAGATGCTTTTGCATCAACTACATAAACTTGAACTGAGCTACATAATTTGAATCAAACAACCCACCATTCGTAAAACCAACAAAATCCTAATTAATTCATTAAAAGAAAAAGAAATGTATGGCAATTAACAACTTTGAGCATTGGAAATGTTTGTGATGTTTTTGCAAGAAATTGTGGAAAATAAGGTAATCAATGGATGAAAGAATGATACATATGATTAAAAGAGTGACCTCTAATAATAATGAAATGATGACAAAACTATGGCCCAACATCTCCCCCACACTAAGATATTTGCATGTCCTCATGCAAATGAAGGAAAATACAATCAAAATGAATAAAAATGAAGGGATCATTGACAGTATGAGGTAGTCTGCAGTATTGAATGAGATGGTGGAAAAATGAAATTATAGAAAAGGGATGTTATAGTGGTTGCTCATCATAATTTCCTAAACTTTTAACACATTAAAAAGTTTTATATGTGATCTTACCTCAAGTTTACTATTGGAAGAACTTGAGATGTGGAAGTAGGGTTGTAGGTGTTGGAATAAAAATATTTTACCAACAAATAAATTCTTGAATCTTGAGCTTTTGAAATATATGAAAATGACTTTTCACATGATCCAATTTTGCACAAAAATATATGCCACGAACTCATTTTAAGGCCAATTTGAGTGTTTCGAAAGGGAAATAGTGTATTTTTACCTCTTTCATCATATCATGCCTTCAAAATTCTATTTTGATGAAGAAAAGGGACTACTATGAAAAAAATAAATGAATTCTGGCCTAATTTATGCATAATGATGAAAAGTAAGAATCTGCCTTAAAAACAAGTTGAAATGTCCTTCAAAATTGCATTTTTATTTGGAAATTTTGCCATGATTTACTTATTTACCATACTCTAAGAAAAATCAATGTTTCGGATTTTATTATTTATTTTTAATCCATTTTCTTGTAATCTCTGTGAAAAAACTACCCTGGAATAACCTACTAACCATAAAATAGGATGTTATAACAGGAGCTGCAAAATTTGTAACTTTTTGCAATTGTTTCTATCCTTCTTCAAAAATTTGTCCTTTTTTTAGTCTGATTTGTTGATCTGTGAAGTTTTAGACTGTGTTGAATGCTGAAGTAGAAACCATGAAATTTGGCTGAAGATTGATTTAATTTTATTGATCTGCTAGAAAAAGAAATGAGTGAAGAAGAGTTGTAGTAGTGCTCTCATGTTTTTGTTGAATGGAAATATTTATTGGAACAAAAGTATAATCATATTGCTATAAGAAACTTTTAGAACAAGAAAATGAATTGATGTAAGTTGTTGTTGATTCCATTAAACCACGAAGTCTTCATCAAAACCAAAATCCATGGTACAATTCTTACCATGTTGTTGTAGCAGCTACAAACAACCTCCAAAATTTTGCGTTAGCTTTGTTTTGGAGACTCCCTACCAACCATCCTCAACAGCATGTCTTGCACTATCGAGTACACAAGCTTCAGTGGTTTTCTAGTAGCATGACAACCCGTGCATGATAACTTGTTGTACTCCCCTCATAGGATACTACTCCAGACTTGTTCCAATTGCTGGCTGAGCAACTCCCTCAAGAAATTGTGCAATTCTAGAGGGGAACCAACCTTCCTTGTAGAAACTGGTAGCCTGCTGGGCTCAGAAACTGCTCAATCTTGTTAGCCAACCTTCCCAGTGAAAACTGCGCAATTTGACCCAACAGTACGACTTAGCCCAGAAATTGCGCAATTATGGGCAGCAGTCAACTGCTGCACATAGAAATTATGCAATCCCTTTGGACAACCAACCCAGCTTCCTCCCAGAAACTGCATAAAATTTCACCTTAGTCAAGCATGTTGTTGCATGTGCCTTCAGGTTGACAGGTTCCACCCACGATTGAGAAAACTTGGCTTGCATGCATGGGTTGATATTTCCCGAAATATCGAAAAGAAAGATGCAAAAAGCATCCCTAGATTTTAGGGAGCTATTTTTAGCAACTGGAGGTTACATGCAAAGATCATTTTAGAAACCTTCTTCCAAGTGTCACTTTTTCCTAGTGGCATGCACATTATGAGCCTCAAACTTATTTATTCGATGCTTTAGATCATTTTTCACATTGATCTTGGAGCTTTGACATCTCACAACACATCCAAGAGCCTTCGACATATCCAGCTCAGCTACTTCTGGGTAAGTCCGCTTAGCTTGTCTTGTGCAATATTTCTGCCACTTTTTATGTTTTGGCTTGTGTGAGTGTTGTCTCTTGATTTTTGTGAATGCTTGCTGTTGTTTACATGCATATTAGCTTGTATAAGCATAGTTTCAGCTTTCATTAGCATCTTGTTGGCCAGATAAATAATTCTTGAGGACGAGACCGATCTCCCTAGTATCAACTGATATCTAGCAACAAGCAAAACAAGCAAATCTATCTTTCTCTAAACGTATTGCAATTCATTAGTGAAAGCTAAGAGGTGTTTTAGACCCTACCTTAAGTCCAAAGCTAGTTTGTGGCAGCCATGCTCCAATAGCTCCAAAAGGGTTTCCTTTCAAGAACCTACAATCACAAACAAGCACGCATCAAAGAACACCTACATAGCTAATATAATAAATCATGTTCATCATAGTGATCAAGGAGTCTATGAAATAAACCATAAAACACAGCTTATTGAGAAAAATAAACTTGATTGTATTAACTTTGAAATAGAAGAACTTTACAACCTTGGTGCCTTGATGTTGTACAAGCTCTTCCCAGGGTCCAAACATGAATCTCCTCTACTGTGACAAGCCTCGCTCTCTTCCAAATGAGATCAAAAGGTATGTAATCTTTCCTCTCAAAATCTCAATTAGGAAGACTAAGTTCCAACAACATTTACCCTAAAAAATATTCAGCTTTCAACCTCCTAAGTAACCAACCCAAAGCTTCATTTAATAGTGCAAAGGAAGGAGGTTACAGGTCCACCATTGAAGGGATAAAGTCCTCCTTCAAGGGGATAAGCTCTTCACATCAAGGGGTTAGATCCTTAAGGTATGGGATGCATGAACCCTCAAGGAGCGAACTTTCCAGCTCAAGATTCCCTCTACAAGATTCTAGAAATGACTCAAAGTGAGTTTTTAAGAATGTACTTGTGCCTTTTTAACTTTTACAGGGGTTCGCACCCATTAACACTGATACAGAGCGGTCAGGTGTGCAGGGGACATGACAAAAGGGTGCGATACCATAGGTAATGCTAAGAGAAAGTGCGAAACCAGAATTTTAGAGATTTTTAAAGTCTTTCTCTTATTTTCAAATCTTGATATGAATAACTGAGGTTTAAGACTTGCAAAGGAGGTAAGTATGAGTGGTGATAGACTCATATTGATTGCAAAAAGTCATGGTGACAATTTTTTTGCAACAGATTGCCCCCTAAAGTGCGAAATCTGTAATAGATGAGGATGGTTGTTTGTCATTTAAGAAGAGTGAAGTACTTTTATCATTTCAAGGATCTTCCTATGGATACCCCAGTTGGAACCCGTAAAAACATTCAGTGCAATCTATATATATATATATACATATATATATATATTATATAATATATATTATATATATATATTATAATATATATATATTATATATATATATATATATATCACATTCACGCTGAGGTAGGCATTCCCATACTCAGACAAAACTGACTAGAAAACTATCTAAACTACTCTGATACAGGAATGATTTCGTAATCATCACAAGTTTATAGACATATATAGACACAGTATGGATGCAACCATCTATTTATGAATAGTTCACTGTATAATGAATAACAAAAATTCCTCAGCAAACCTGGATGGTGGAAACTAGATCCAGGGTCTTCATTTCTACTTCCCGAACTAGTACGATTCTATCCATGTGAATGAATGTGTCGAAGTCGAACATGGTAGAAACCACTTGATTACCAGTCAATGATGTAAACGGTTAACAAGTGTGAGAGGAACCACCAATGATGTCAATGGCCCTCAAAGTACTCAGTACAATCCATGAAATGTGAATAAATGAGTCGATGTTGAACATGTCACAAAATCCTTTGATCGAAGATCGATGATGCAACCTGTTGTCAAAGGCGAGAAACCTGCCATTGAGGCATGCATATTTCAAGGTACTGACGATTTCTAGATCATCTTTCTAGATATTGAGTTGGAGTCGACAGAAGCGATCCGTCGCAGGCAAGCCCACAACACAAAATCATAGATCACGTTTTGAAGAAATATATTTGGCAAGGACTAACTCAGGGATGGTCAAGATGGATGACAGATGTTTTACAAATGAATGGTTTATTTGAACTGACCTCTTGAACACATAATGACACTGCAGATGGTTTGGTGACAATTGACCCAAAGCTAATAACCGGGAACTGGCTGAAGACTTTCAATATGGTTTGATTAACTGTTAGGCAAAGGATATCCCAACCCAGGTGAACAAAAAGTGTCGTGTTCAAGAGTGGTTAACTGCTTTTCTAAACACAAAGTATAACAAGCAAGTTCATTTTTCTCTCTTTTACCCCACCATTTCTGGCAAGTACCTCTTTATTTTTGACAAGCTTGAGGAGGATAACATTTGTTTGATTATAAGCTCATCCTTTAGATGAGTCCAACTTAGTTTAAGATTTGAACCCTAAGAAGTAGTGGTTCGTTCCTATTTGAAATTGAACAGGTCTTTTACTATTAAATTTTAACGAGTCCAGTATAGGAGAAACTCGGTATTTTTCAATTTTAGGGAGTCAGAAGAAAAACTTAAGAAAACTCCATGGTTGTCCTTTTTCATAAATTTGTGTCCCCTAAGCCTGAAAAAGTATAAAATAATACTTGAGAGAACCACTTGATCATTATGATCAAGGAGTACTTTTCATAATTAGTGTCTTCAATTTGAAAAAGTAAAAAAGCGATCGAAAACATGTTATTTTATTACCAGTATCGAACTTGAAACGACAAAAGTCCGACAATCTTTTCGTGTTAATACGGTCAGAAAAGAGTT
Source organism: Pinus taeda (assembly GCA_000404065.3). Lineage (NCBI taxonomy): Eukaryota > Viridiplantae > Streptophyta > Pinopsida > Pinales > Pinaceae > Pinus > Pinus taeda. The sequence continues at coordinate 82,327 of APFE031500494.1, forward strand.
GTAAGTGGACCGTCCTTTTAATTCCGTTTTAACGAGTTTAAAAAGAAAAACTCGGAAATATTTTCATATTTTACAAGTCAGAAAAGAGCTTAAAGAGAACTCTATGCTTCGCTTTTTCGTAAATTTTTAAAGAGCCCGAAAAAGTGAAAAAGTATGCTCTTCGTTGAAAATGGTCAATTCTCCCTGAAAACCCAATATTCTGCACAAAAACTCAAAACATTACTCATACCCGTTTAAAATAAATAAAAATGCATCAAAAGTGACATTTTTAAAGTGAAAAATAAACAAATTGAAAATTCATTTATTCAAAAAAGCTTATAAAAAGGGCTTTTGTAAATTCATTTTTACCATTTGACTTCAAAGTGAAAAGTAAGAGCTTTTGGTAAGAAAATTCTTGTGAAGATTGCGGAAAACCCAACCATTGGAATTGAGAACCATCCTCTCCAGGTAATCCACATCATCCATGTCTTGCATTTCATCCGTTTAATTTTCATTTTAGGGCTTTTAAAATTGATTTTTTAGGGAAATTTTGGTTAAAAAATTGCTCACGGTGGTTGCGCAGGTGTACCATGTGGACCCTGCGAACCCCAACTTTTTCATACAAAAGAAAAATTCGAGGTCCTGCACCTGCTCTTAAGGATGAGTGCGAACCTACGCACTGTCCCTAACTAGTGGGTGCGGACCTCGCGAAACACGTTTTGAAACCCTATCTTTTTTAATTTCCGCCCAAATATTTTGGAATTACGAAGTTCTAATCCGCCTTTTTTGTAATGTAGGTACACAAAATGCTTGTTTGGAGGGAACGAGAACACGAAGATGTGGATCAAGCTGCATTACTCCATCCACCTTCAATACAGGCACTAAGAGCATGCGGACTATTGAAATTTTGGGCCATACCCGGCATGAGGGCTCATGTAGACTTTCTGCAATGGTTAGTAGACAGGTGGAGCATGCAGGACCAATGTTTCATAATTTGTGGCCACCGGCTCGAAATCGAGTCAAAGGACATTTATTTCCTTACTGGTTTTCCTAAGAGAGGTGAAAGATTATCTCTATTCGAGACTAGGCCAAGTGGCTAGTCTGTCGCTAGTCTCCGACTAGAGTTTTGTAATGTCCAAACTGCAGAAAAACGGATAGATGTTAAGACCATCTCCAGTTCTGAACTTAAGGTGATCGCATTTACTATCACCAGACTATGCGGGAGTGCAGCATTGCATCTAGCTACCGATTCCCAAATGCGCATGGCAGTAGACTGCTTTCGAGGCACCATCTTCAACTGGTGTGATGCCGTGTTGGCGAATGTGAAAGGCCAATTGACTAGGGAAAAGAATAGACAACTAAAGAACTTTGGATATGGTTACTTAGTTGTGAGCTTTAGCCTAGAGAGGGTACCTATGTTGGTTCCATAGCAACTTTCCGTTGAGGCTGGACTTTCCCGAGATCCTAGAATTATGCGCTGGGTTGCAGTCATGGCCCGTCATCCTGAGGAGGGTACAGAGGTTGTTCGATTTCTACCAGAGTATTTTCATTGGTTGGGGAACCAAATTTTCATGATTCAGCACTTTCCATATGCTGGGATGGATTATCATGGTGACCCATAAATGGATCTTCCACCAGGAGAGCAATGGGATGACTCAGGTAAAATTATTTTCAACATTTCCTAAATTTTTAAACTAATTTTTTTGTTATTAAATCGTCCAAAACTGATAGTAAAAAGTTTTAAATGCAGATATGGGTTCACGGTGACCAGCCGCTCTCCAGCCCTATGAGCGAAGACACCCTGTTGCCACAGCACCGGCCCCACAGGACCAATCAACAGAGACCTTGAACGAATTGGAGCATCATCTAGAGTGCTTGACAAGAGATATCCCAGAGACTAGTATAGATGATATTCCTCTTAGGCTACAACACTATGTGATTGGGGTCCTAAGACCTTTTAGGAGGTTCCTTTGTAGGGTGGCCCGAGCAGTCATTTCTTATTGTGATCATCATCAGGGATAGGATGATCGCGTTTGTAGACTTCATATGACATTTATATCTTTTTGTGCTATCACTTTTGCTGATCATAAGGTGTTTTTCAACCTATGATCGAAGACGATGTATATTTGACACACTTCTATGCTATGATATATCACTATTTACCGGTTATCTTGTATAACATGTTTATGGAATGTTTTTAAATTTACTGTCTTGATTATTGCAAATGTCTATTTAACATTTGAGAAGCAACTGCATCTGCTAATGTATTTAAATATCTTGGAATATGCTTATATTCAATGTAGTCAAATTCATGTTCTAAAAGATGAACTCTCAAAAATAATCTTAATAATACTGGATTTCTAATGGCATAAACCCTGTTAAGCTGTAATACAACGAGTTTAGAATCTAACCTAACAATCAAACTTCGAATCCAAAATGAGATGGATTCAGATAATAACACAATCACTGCACTATACTCTGCAATGTTATTTGTTGTTTGACCGAGGCTTACCCTATGCATAGATACTAACTCATCAGAGGGTGAATAAATAACCCAAGCTGCGGAAGAAATATTCCATGTACTACGACAAGCACCATCAGTAAAACCAATATATGTTTGAGAAGACGTCGACATCTGCAATATCAAGAGTAAAACCAAGATAAGCAGGAATAATGATAAAACACTCTCTAAACTAGGCACACTTTTAATCTAAAACACACCAATGTGAAAGAAACTATTCTAACAAAAAGCTCCACACCAAAATTTAAGCATAATATCTTTTCAGATAAAGCCCATTTCTGGGTCTACCTAAAGAGACACCATCAAAATCTACTAATTCATAGGCCCCTTTGGCCAGCTTATGCTTAACAACAAAAGGACCATGCCACATGGGTACGAATTTTCCAGCCCCTAGCTTATCGTTAGCTTGATCGTATAATATAACTAGGTCTCCTTTCAAAAAATTACGAGGTGTAACATTTCAGTCGTACTGAGATTTTATCCGTTTTGCATGAGTCTTGATTGCTAATGCAACATCACGTCGATTCTCATCTAATTGAGCTAAGTACAACAAATGTTTTTCCTCTTCGGAAGTGGCTGGAATTAATTCTATGGCTATTTGCAATGACGGAATTTCGCATTCAATGGGTAACACTGCTTCCAACCCGTAAACAAGCTAAAAAGGAGTGAAATTGGTTGATGTTTTGAGCGAGGTTCGGTACGCCCAAAGCACTAAAAATAACATGTTATGCCAATTCGACTGATGAATACCAATGATTCATCGGATCATAGTGACTAGAACTTTATTGATTGCTTCAACCATACCATTGGCCTGTGGGTAATATGGAGTAGAGCTATCGTGACGTAGGCCAAGTTGATCTGTTAGTTCAGTCATCATGATATTTCAAAAATGACTCCCATGATCAGTGCTAATCGCTTGAGGAACACCAAACCTAGAAATTATATGATTGAAAACGAAAATTGCATCAGTTTTGCCGTATGCCGAAAATGTAGGCATCGCCTTGGCCCACTTGGTAAAATAATCTACCGCAAGGATCATGTACGCATGCCCCCCGGCCGAGTGAGGGTTACATGTAATAAAATCGATACCCCACTTTGCGAAAGGACTGATGGCAATTATAGGGTGGAGAAGAGCAGGTGGAGCACACATCTTTCGATAAATTTTTTTGCAATTGTGGCATTTCTGAACTGCATTGATACAATCTTTAAATAAGGATGGCTAGAAATAACCAGCGCGCAATATCTTTTGGGATGTGGTGTACCTAGACACATGACTGCCACACGCTCCAGAGTGGCAGTCATTTAGAACCTTTGTAGCTTCTTCATGAGTTAGACAACAACAGAAAATAGAATCCACTCCATGACGATAGAGTGTATCTCCAATAATTCTGTACTGTTGGGATTGTAAACGTATTTTCCTTCGCTGAGATCGTGAGATTTCAGGCCGAAAAGATTGGGTTTGGAGATAGACAATTATATCTCCATACCATGGATCAAGAGTACTGATAAGAAACAAGGATTCATCCGCAATGGGTTCTTCCGCCATAGTTTCGGTATTAGTACGTGGGAAGTCACACATCAGTTCCATGAAAAACAAAGATTTCTTTGCCTTGGATTTTTCAAATTCCAAGTCAAATTCCTGCAGGATAACGATCCATTTGGAATACTTTCCCCCTAGCAATTGTTTAGTCAAAATATACGTCATCGGTTTACAGTCAGAAATTACAGTGGTTTTGCGTAATAAGATGTAATGACGAAATCTCTAGACAACTTGAACAGCTGCCAGGGCCAAATTCTCCACATGCGAATACTTAAGCTCATTCGGATTCAGAGTTCGACTAAAATAGTAAATCACATGTTCAACGTTTAATTCACCTTCCTGGACTAAAACCATCCCAATGGTGGAATGAGAAGCGATGAGGTACAAAAGGTAGTCTTGGTTGTAGTTGGGAGGATGCAATAACGGTGCATGGGTCAATGTGTGTTTAAGTGCATCAAAAGATTTCTGAGCTATCTCATCCCAAAAGAATGGAGTGTTCTGTTTCAACAACCTGGTAAAACCTTTCGTTATCTCAGCATAGTTAGGAATGAATCGACATAAAAAGTTTGCTTTCCCTTGCAAACTTTGGAGTTGGCGAAGAGTCGAAGGCGGAGGTAATTTGACAATGGCTTCAATCTTCGAGGGATCGACACGAATGCTGGCTTTTGAGACAACAAATCCCAGTAAGTGACCCGTTTCTATACAGAAAACACATTTGTGTGGATTCAACCTAATTCGATAATGTCTACATCTCATAAAGATGGCTTGTAGATGAGTGAGATGATCGACTCTACGTAATGAATGAGTAGGTAAATCATCGAGATAAGGCTGCACAATGTGCTTGATGTCGTGAAATGCGTAAGACATAGCCATTTGAAAAGTTGCTTTAGCGTTCTTCAACCCAAAAGGTAATTTGCAATAAGCAAAGGTCCCCCATGGACAAATGAAAGCCATTTTAGGTTGATCAGCAGGGAGTATGTTAATTTGATTGTAACCGAAAAAACCATCCATAAAGGAGAATATTTCACTGCCGACATAATCATCAATAATTTGATCGATATAGGGGGTTGAATAATTGTCTTTAGGACAATATCGATTAATATCCCTATAATCAATACATATTCTTATCGTTCTTTGATTTTTTTTAACAAGAACAATATTTGATACCCAATCCATTAATAGAATTGGATAAATGAAACCTGCTCAAAGTAATTTCTCAACTTCAGCTTTAATAGTAGCAGCTTTTCTTGGATGTATTTGACGCAAAAGTTGCCGGACAAGTTTAGCATCCTGGTAAGTTTTAATTTCATGGACAACAATTGATGGATCGATTCCTGGAATTTCTTCATATTTCCAAGCAAACACGTCGCAGAATTCTTGAAATAGGGCTTTATAAATTTGGATTTCCTCGTCTGTACAAGAAGCACCTATATGAATGTTTTCAATAATTTCCGAGTTTCACTGAAATGTCAATAGGAATCGTTCGAGAAATATTTCCCAAATTCAACTCAGAATCAGAATGTTGCAATGGATTCTGTGGTTCCTTGACAAAATCAATGGTAAGAATAGATGAGAAATCATTTTCAAAATGATAAAACTCAGGTAAAAACGAAGATCGATGATGAAGATCTTCCCATGGTAAATCATCAACAAAAAAAAGTTCACGAATCTGCTCATTAGTGTGAACAGGTTTAGAAAAAGTTTCTGAATTTGAGGTTGCGATTGAAAGTGACTCCCCATGGACCACATTCATTGGATCAATTTCGATTGAACTAGAGTCAGAAAATGACTGTACCGCCTAATATGCAACTTCAAAGGGACTCAAAGGCATAGCATCACCAAATGAGTCACCTCAGAATCGGAAGGTATGATCCAAGGATCATCAAAAGAAATAGTGTTCAGTGAAATCATATGAATGGTTGCAAAAGGAGGTGATACGTTTGGAGGAGGAAATGAAAAAGTTCCTAGTAAACCAGAATATTTAATCAACCCCACTCCAACATCCTTATAAGGGATAGCTATTTTCCTGACATGTTGGATACTTTCAGAAGAGGCCGGGTCGGATGAAAAATAATTTAACTGGTCTATTGTAACGATCTTTCCATTATGAGGAAACTTAATAAGCCGAAAGACCGATGAAACAACAACAGTCATAGCGTAAGACCAACTACGACCCAAAAGAAGGTTGTAATCTAAAGGGGCATCAACCACTTCCACATCTAGATTAATAGTTTTTCCTTCTACCCCTATAGGTAAATCTTGCAGAATGCCAAAAGGATGAAATCCTCGGCCATCAAAAGCCTTTAAAATTGTCGGTGATTGATTGAGTGTAGGAGAACCAAGCGATCTCGAACATTGAATCGACATAATACATGTAGAAGCTCCTTCATCAATCATAGTCCGAAAGCAAGGTCTGTTTTTGACTAACACTGGAATCTGGAAAGCCATTTAATGAGGTAGACGAGGTGTACTATTTTCTAAATCGAAGATTATAAGATTGGAATCCTGAAGATCAACAACTCCTATAGCAGACAATAGCAATTTATGCTATGATGGGTATGATTGCAGCACCTCCAAAGCCGACATTGGTGAAGGAGAAATAGCTAAATCTTCAACAATGTTATAGTTCTGAGCAGCTCTCGCATGTGGATTGAAAGCTGACTTTCGAAGTATACCTTTAGCAGGCGGTTTGATTACTAAGTTTGGATTAGGTTTCTCGATCTGTAGTGGATCGGAACCAAGAGGAGTTGAAGTTGATGGGTTGGAATTAGAAGATTCTGCTTCCTTACCACCAACAGGACTCTTACTACCATAATCTTGCGATCGTGTCACAATCCTGACATGGGACATCATCATAATTGGTTCTTCTGAGGCATTAGAGGAAGAACCTATCATCTTAATATCTTGAATAGGAAAAGGATCCTTCAAGACAACAGGCGTTTGATAACCTTTGACAATCTTCGAAACCTCAACTTGATGTGGACAATCTCTCGTAAAGTGCTCCTCGTCGCAAATGAGACAAGGATAGCGACGTTTACGTTTCTCGTCAGTAGATTTAGGTTTATCTGTTTTCTCTTTTGTGTTTTGTTTATTTTTCTTCTTCCCTTTCTTTTTACCGCTGGATTTTGATTTGGCCGTAGAAGATTCTACGACTTGAATATCGGCAGGAATTTTAGCGGAAGCTTCTCCCGTCGAGGAATATAGTAAAGTTATAATAGGAGAAGAATTCTTTGTAGATTTATTCTTACTCTTGGTGTTAACTAAACCAATCATACCATCAGCGGCATGAGACCTTGAAGGAGCTGCAGTTATTTGATTTTGTTTGGGAAGATTGGGGATCTTTTCGTGTAAAGTACCTGACTGCGTATAAACGAGGTCAAGGTACTGAGCTTGAGCTATTACTTGCTCTTCAGTAACGACTCCTGCCTTAGCTACATCCTCAATGATTTTAGGTAATAAGGATTTGACAAACCATTCTGCTAGAATTTGATCCACGATAAAAACTTTCACTAAACATCGTCGATGTCGCCATTCATGAATATGGGGTTAAATATATGTAGACGTTGACTGTTTTAATGAAGTTAATAATTCCATACCATTGTCATCTCTGACAGGCAACTGAAAATGAGTTAAGAATGAAGTAGCTAATTGACTAAAATTATAAAAAGAGCTTCGTGGAAACTCAATGTACCACTTGGCCGCGAGACCAATTAGAGTGCGTTGAAAAAGGCGTAAGCGAATTGAATCATCTATAATGGAATTTGATGCACACCAGAGGTGATAAGTCATCACATGATTCAACAGATCCTCTCGTGGCTTACCTTCAAACTTTGGTATATCACTGGGCAACTTATTAGGCATTTGCAGCCAATACGGAAGATAATAAATTGGATTGTTCGTAAGGCGCGACAAGTCAGGTAAATCCAAAGTTATGATAAACGATAACTGATAGTTAGGGTCTCGAAAAACTTAGGTCATAAGACCAGCTCCAGGTGGAGGATATCTAGGATAACCTGGAATTGGATTTGCATTAGGAATATTATATCCTCTTGGAAAGCGAGAATTAACCGAACCAAACTTGGGTTGTTGAGGTTGAGGTTGTGATATCTATACCCAGGGTACGGTTGATACTGATAAACTGGGTTTTGCATATCAGGACCATATTGATACTATCCTTGGTATGGTTGTTAAGTGAATTGTGATTGACTTGTGACAACTGTACTTGAACCAGGTTGTCCTACAGGCATCTGAACTGAAGTCTGAATTGTTGGTCCAGACTATGGTAAAGAGGTCTGAGGAGCTGATACAAGAACAGTGGAAACTAGAGCTGTCGATACTCCAGAAGTAGGTGGGGTAGATTGAACAGAAGCTATAGTAGTTGCAACAGTCATTTGAGGTAGAGTTCGAGGTGAACTAGGCCTAGGATGATGAACTACACTAGATGCAAAAGTTTGAATAGTAGGTTGGACGGGTTGCTGGGTTGGACCACAAATCATAAGTTGTCTAGGTTGAGATGAAAATTGCACATTGGGTTGCAAAACCTGTTGAGTTTGAGATGGATCCCACACCATATTCATTCCGGGGTAAGGACCCATAACAGGTTGAGCATATGGAGGACCATAACTAGGTTGAGTGTAGGAATGATAATTGAAAGGTACATTTCCAGCTCCTTGAACAAATGATTGACCAGAAGGTGGTTAGAAACCTTGATATGGGTACTGACCTTGAGGTTGATAACCTTGAGGCACGTATTGAAACTGGGGTTGACCTTGAGGTATATATTGATACTGGGGTTGACCTTGAGGCATATACTGAGTCTGGGGTTGACCTTGAGGCATATACTGAGTCTGGGGTTGACCCTGAGGCATGTATTGTCCCGAAGGTATGTACTGTCCTTGAGGTTGCAGATTTGGAATAGCACCAGACATCATAAGAATCTCTTCTACACTCGATGGTGGAGTTCCGGTATTACTATTTGACATCCCATGTTTAATGGGTTGAGGAGATGCTCCAGAAAAAGTACCAGAAAGTGACTAATACCTAGAAGGGACAGAAGGACCGCCATGTAAAAATGATTCCGAAGTTTGGGAAAACATGGATGACCGTTTTTGCATATTCAAAGGAGGATAATAACCTCTAGGCGTAGGATGAAAAGGAATACAAGGTGGTGAAGAAGCAAGACCCGGATTTTCTAAAAAGTTCATCAATGATACGTACCAAGCATCACTTCTAAAAGGACTGTAAAAGATTGATTCACGCTCCCTAAGTTCTAAGGTTGGTTGATTTTCAAGGAGAGTTATATCTTCATCTAGACTAATCAATTCTTCAATAGCAATGAGTCCAGAAAGAAGATTTTAGGTAATAACACTTCCTACCCTGAGTGAACCAGGACCACTAGAAGCTGGAGAAGCAAATCCTGAGGATGGAGTAGTAACAGGTTCAGTTTCAGGTTCAGAAATTTCAGGTTCCTCAACTAATTCACTAGTAGAAGAAATACTACCAGTAACTTCGGAAAATGAAATTGGTTCAGAAATATACTTTGTTACTGGAACTTGATAATCAGGGTGAATAATTAAAGATGATTCTCCGGCCTCTGGTGACCCAACTCTACTTTCACTAGGTGTGACAAGAGCTCTTCGCCCTTCAAGCTGACTTGGTGTATATTCAGGAGGCTGCCCCCAAAGTCTATGGGATTGTCTCGGTAATTCAACCACAATTAAATATTTAATCACTTCACATGCAAACAAAGAAAAATCTCAATAAAACCACCTAAAGAACCAAAAAATTGAATCACATGCCTAACAATCTAAGAGGTCAAACCACACACAAACAATAACTTTCCATACCGAAAATACTAGTTGGTGATGAAATCCAACGTCGCAGAATTCAATACAGAAATGGTGGTTGGAACAGTTACCCCGACAATCTGCTTAATGAAACAGACTGGCACAAGTTTCTCCACAAAACCGTCTCGAGTGAAGATAACCCCCCATAGATTCCAAGTGAGTCTAGTCGACGTCTGCTCTAGGTACAGTGAGACCTGTCCTTCACCGTAACCTTAGGAAAGAATCTTAAGATTATGGTCACTATGGTTACCAACAATAACAAATAAAACTGGGGGAACAATCTACGATCTGATCTATGCGCAAGGGTAGAGTAGCAAAGCTCAATCCCCTTGAAGGATTCTCAACATGATTAATCCGAGATTTACCAACAAGTGACCCCAGGCTCCTCGACAATGGTTAATCCGAGGTTTACCGTTTTTAATATGCGCAAATTTGCTATCTTTCTCAATGAGACAGACTTGATTGTCTCAAAGGTTCGGACATGATCTCGTGATTGACTCCTTCAAGAGGAGCTTCCCAGATTATATTAGTTACAATTGGATTTATTTCCTACCGCAAGATACAACTACTTGTTTTGTTTTAACTATCTTGGAGAGTTAATTACTCCCTACTCCAAGATACTAGCCTAAGCTATGTTGGTGATAAGAGCCCTAGAAACAAAAAATATTGCTAGGTGAATTTTAATTAAGAGTTAATTTTATTGGTTGTTTCTTAAGTCAAAAGGTGTGGAGATGAAACTTTGTGGTGTGAAGACTCGACTCCAAAAACACTAAAAAATGCACTTAAGATGATAAACAATTCTTTTTCCTTTCAATGAATTTCTAGCTAAAGAAAAAGTTGAGAATGCAATTCCTTGAAAAACAAATCTTTCCTTCAACATATAACTGAAAAGAAAAACTTTTTGTCTTTTTCAATACACTCAAAACGAAGCTACTAATTATGCTCACAAAATAAATCCCTTTTTGTTTCAACACTCAAAACTACAGAAAACAATTCTTTCAAAAGAGAAACTAAAGTTTCTAGAAAACACACTCAAAACTATGAAACAAATCTAATCTTGAGATCTAAGCTTCTAAAAACCTAATTGAAATAAAAGCTTCAAATGTTTTTGAGGATGTTTTACTTAGTTATTCAACAAACTAAGGATTAATTCGTTCAAAAAAAAAATAAAAAAAATCAATCAATAAAAAAAAAACACCCAACTATGTTTTCTTTAATAAAAATGAAATTCACAACTTATGATCAAGTTCGTTCAAAGATTTGCAAAGAGAAATGAAATCTATTTCTCACCAAAGGAAGATCTCACAAACCAGCCAGAATTATCAAGAAGACAAAAGATACTAGTGTGATCTAAGGTTTCTTAGGCTTCTAAGCTTTAAGTCTGTTAGAGTCGGTCTAGTTATCCCTTCGTCAGAGATCAAAGCTCTTTTGCATTTCATGTTTAGGTGTCCCATCCGTTTTGATCAGTTGCATTTCGTTAGGCATGCCATAACTCTGATGGAGTGGTTTGTGTCACTCATTCCCCTCATGCTTGGCACTGCTGGTTCAGGTCTATTCATTAAAATAAGTCTTCAAAGGTCATTTACAATCATGTTTAAAATTTTTAGGTCTTCAATTTTGTCTTGAAAAGCCTTAGAAGCCCAGCAAGCCAGAGGGATGTCTTCGATAGATCATCACTTCAATAATTTTCATCATTGTACAGCTGAATTAGGAATTCTCTTCAAAACTCTGTTTTGAAGATAAGTCGCCACCTCATTTTTGTAAAAATTGTCAAAATTTTCAGTTCTTCAATTGTTCAAGTGCAGCCTTGGTCTCCTTTGCCGAAGCATATCAGAGCTATCCCTGCAAAAAATCATCAGAGAAAATCATTATTTCAACCTATTTTAAAAAAGAAACAAAAAAGGTCAGAGCTTATTAATTTTGAAAAAGTGTCAACAACCAAACATAAGAAAATGGGTTTTGGGTTAAGCAAAAATCAACAAGGAGTCTATATGAAGATATTTCTCCTCATTTGCAACCCATTCCACATTCCAAGAGCAAAGAGCATTTTTCTAAGGCGATTTTGTGAGATTGTGAGCAACTTGGGCCGTTTCCAGGGCGCGCGGCGCATCAGGTCAGGCGCACGGCACACCAGGAAACAATTTCCAGTGCAATTTAACACGCGCGTGACGCATCAGGAGCGCACGACGCATTGGGTGAGGCGCGCGGAGCATAGAAGCTTATGCCTGAACTTTGCCCAGAAACCACTCAAAACACCTCTTCTCACGCATCAAATCATAGGTAGGCTTACATCACGACTTGTTCTTGGTTTTTGGATGGTTTATATAAAGAAATTATGCTATATTTGCCATGAAAAACCAAGTGTAAAAACCCTCCTTGTTCATCAATTTGCTGTAAGGATTTAAATGCCAAGTTTGCTGTAGGGTTTTCAAAAATAACTGTTGCCAAGGTTTTCCTATTTCCTTTGTTTCCCATCCCCTATTTTCACCAATATTTTTTCCCAATAATTCCTCATAAAACCCTACACTATCCTTCCTCAAAATCCTAATCCCTCCCTTCTACTACAAATATATAATCCCTACCTCATCCCAAAACCCTAAAATTTCAAGATTTCCCATGCCCCTTCCTTCCCCTAATTTCCTTGTTTATTTCCATTGTTCCCATTTCCCTAATGTTTTCCCTCTCCTAACAATTTCCTTGTACATTTATGTCCCCTTGGTCACAACATTTTGAGAAAACGAAAAACGTCTACAGTCATTTTGTACACAATTGTATATCAGCATATATATATTCCAGCTATCTTGTTTCTAAGGAACATGTCAGAGACCGAGTCAGTATATGAGCAGGAATATGATAGTGATTCTACATCGGAGTTAAATGTGCCAAATGTGCCACGGAGGTATCACAAAGGTGGCAAAAGTGGATAGCATGTTAGGGAGGAGCCTACTTCTCTGGCTCAATTGCAAGCTTTCCCACTTGCAATGGATTGTTTTCGGCGCCAATCATGTTACCAATATTGTGAGATGATCTCACAAACTCAACATCATCGGGAACTGGCCCGTCTATTTGTCCTTAAACTACAGGATGGTCATGTAAACCTTGCCGGAGTGGATTTCACCTTGTCACCTGACACTATTGCTCAGGCCACCGGGATACCAAATGTGGGGGAGGAATGGAGTAAACGCCAGATGCTGGACAGGTATTACTATGAGCCATATATCAAGCCCAGATATATCAAACACTTGAGCGCAGCCTTTCCTTTCAGATTCCTGAAATATGAGTTTGCACCGTTGATGAAACTCATCATTCGGTATTTCAGCTGTGAGGGCAGATTCTCTCGTCTCTATGCGTACCATGTCCGTTTGTTGATGCATTTCACATGGGTACGTATGATGAACATTCCATTTTTCATGTGTCGTAACATAGAGAGGATGGTGCCTTTAGTACAGAGGAAGAGCCCGGCACATCAGCACAGGAGCATATATCACTATGCATTGATCAAAATCATAGTGATGCATCAATCGGCACAACAGGGTATTACTTGGGAGGATTTCATCTCCCGTGATTACTTTTCCACATTTCAGCCTCCTCCAGAGACAGTTCATGATAAGGGAGGGCCTTCACAGTAGTTTGACATTCCTGAGACCGAGCATGTCAATGCTCCAGTATATGTGACATATCAGAGAGGCCACAGGGCCTTATTTGCATATGCACGACGAGTACTATCTCCACCCGGGGTGGAAGGGGTCTCGTTGACATCATCAGCACAACGAGTATTATCTCCACATCATGTGGAAGGGGTCTCGCCTTCGTCTTCAGCACAAGTACAGATTCAGGATAGGGGCAAGAGACCCATTTTTGATGAGGGTCCTTTAGGAGGTCAGGATATGGGTATCATTGATGTTGATGCTAGCTCGCCTAACTCGGAGCTCAAGGAGATCATCCGAGAGAAAAGGGCCGAGAATGAGTCGCTGCAAAAGAAATTGGAGATGGATAAATGGGTGATCAACTACTTGGAGCAGCGCAACAAACATTTGGAAGATGAGCATGAACTTTATGAGCTGTGGAAGATTTGGGAAGACCGGGAATTGGCCCAAAGGAGACCCAGTGATTTGACACCTACTGATCGAGAATCAATGCTCATCCGGGTAAACACTCATTTGGAGAAGTTGTTGGCGAAGGCAAATAGGGACAAAGACATGCTTCGTCACATGAAAACTCACTATTGGGCTCGCATGCATGTTTGCAAAGCGAAAATGAAGATCCTCAAGAGGCGTTTGAGGAAAGCGCAAAAACAACGCAAAAGGCCCGATCCACTTCAAGTTTTGGCCGAGGTTTTGTTAGTTGAGCATGATACATGATGGAGGGTCTTCACTCCAAATTTGGGAAAATTTGGAGAAAATTTTGTCATTTCAAAATTTTTGGCTTGCAAAACAGTTTTTTTGGCTCTACGCGTAGCGCGCAGCGCGCGACCCATAAGATGGGGAAGTCCAAATCACAAATGGCTTATAGTTTTGGATTTGTCTTGATTAAATACATATGATCAGCCATTTACAAGGCATTTCATCAAGTTTTGGGTGACCAAAAGGCTCAAAAACATCATGAAAATCACCTTTCTGCCACGTTTTGCACTAGCAGGAAGTACTTCTGGGAGAATGCACTTTGGGAGGGTCAAATGGACACCAAATTGGAAAATTCCACTTGGGTTAGAAAGTAGACATCTAGGGCTTTCTAACAAGCCAACCTGAACTCAATTTGGATGCCGGGAACTACCCCAAAAGCAGGTGAAAAGGCGCGCGGCGCACATGGCTCAGGCGCGCCGCGCACAGGGTTTTTTGGCACAATTTTCATCCTCAGCTCAGCAAATGAAGCCAGTTTGACCAGTTTTGACTTGTGATGGGATTTTTCACACTTATTGATGTAATTAATGGAAATTTATGTTTATTTGACACTTATTTACCTATTCTAGATGATTCATTCATAAAATAGCAAAAATTTAATGAATGAATTGGTTTCCTAGCTTATAGAGGCAAGTTGTTTTGACTGCCTAGATTGTAGTGCTTAGTTTAGAATTGGTTGAAACAGCTCCTAGGATGATGATCTTGACCCCTAGAGGCAAGGGAATGTGTTGGATTTCCTATATTATGTATTTTCTTAGTCATTTTCAGGGTTGGACTCTTGGGAATAGCTTGACACTCTATTGTACATATCTTATCTGCATTTTTGGCAAAGGAAAGACCAGGGTTTTGCAGCACTATTTGGGATTCATGTGGCTTTATGTGTTGATGGTGTGTTTCTTTTAGTACTTGTAAGTTGTTTATGTGTACCGCTTTCCTTCTTTAATCTTCTGCAATTAAACAAATGAAGTGTTAAGGTAGAATCCATAAACTTGCTATGCTCTGCCTTTAAATTTGTTTAATTTTCCATGTTTTCATCTGTTTAGGGAGAATCCTTGAATGTTTCTTGCTCTCCTTAACCTCTCACTAGTCAAATCTATTCATTCAATCACTTTAAAGGCATCAAAACAATCGCCTATCTTGCCCCAAGTAGACCTCTGCAAAAACTGTGCCTCATCCCCGCACCCAAAATTGCATTTCCCTTGAATTCAACAAAACCTCAAAAAATCAATCTCAAAGTCCTTGTACTTCATACCTAGCCTAAAATTAGTCATCTCGAGCCTCATTGATTACCTTTTTCCGAGATTGACTCGGAGAGAGCCCTCTCCTGTCCTCGTAGGGCTAGCTACGAGGCTGAGCGTGGTTTGATGTAGCCTTGAGTTTTACCTTATTTCAGCCTAAGGTAGATTTGAGCGCGAACAAAACCAATCAACACTATTATATTTTTCTTCTTGATATGTCCTTCTATATTGAGAGTTTGAGGAGTTGTAATTCATACCAATGCATTACAAGATATGGTTAGATTCATTTCTTCTTTTTTTGGGGTTGGTTCCTGGTGTATATCCTCTTCTTTTGACGTTTCTTGTTCCTTTTCTTCCTCCTCTTCACAGTTGATGTAAAATAATTTATTCTTAGCAAGCTTATGCCCTTTAGTGTATTTACTATCACAATTGTAACAAAGCCCTTTTATCTTTTTTCTTCCAATTGTGATGGTGTCAACCTTATATGTTGTGGAAGGCTAGGAGCAACCACGCTTCCATATTTATAGTTGTGAGTGGTAGGCTTCTTTGTTGCCATAATTTTGCTTTCATTTTTTCTTGCCAACCTAAATGCCTTCTCCAATGAATCAGGTTCCCAAAGGCAAACCTCATGTTGGATGTTATCCTTTAGAGTCCCTATGAAGACATTAATCCTATGTTGATCTAGAATGTCATTTACCCTTATATTCAATTTTTGGAAGTCCTCAATGTGCTCCACTATTGAACCCTTTTGTTTGAGATTTATCAATTGGCTAAAGAAGGTGTTTCTCTTTGTATCATCATAATATGTTATCATTTCCTCCATAAAAATTGACCAAGTGACAATTTGTTTACGAGAGCAAATCCATCGATACCATACAAACTGATTGGGTTCTAAATATAAAGTTGCAATGCGTACCTTCTGCGTTTTTTGCACATTATGGAGATCAAAATATTACTCCATTTGTAGTATCAATGTTACGGGATCCTTGCCATCAAACTTCCTCATATCTATCTTTCGAATATGGTAGGCCTTCAATCCAATGTTAGAGTCAATGAAATCATGATTAACATTTATTTTTTTCTCATCATGAGTTTCCTCTACTACCTTTTTTCCATTAGGAAGCATTTCTTGTAGCAACTTTGCCAAATCTCCCTTCAAACCTTCCATGCCTTTCTTCAAATATTCAATGTTGCCTTTTGATTCATTGATTTCATTATTCAAACCATCCATATTAGCTTCCATGCCATTATTCAAACCATCCATCTTAGCTTCTGTTACTTTTTGTGAGAGTGAAATTTGCTGCACGTGGTCTCATAATTTTGATATATCATGTTGCATTTCTTCCTCTTCTTCACGAATCATAGTAGAGAGTTCGGGTTTCTTACTAGGTGTTTCCCTTTTTTTACTTCGGGGAATCAATTAATGATGATTATGTTTCACTATTCCATTTGAATCACTTCAAACTAATTTTTGAAACAAAACTTATGCAAATTTTTAAAAAGACTAAACACCTTTTTTTTCGTTTTAGGAGCTCGATATTGAATCTGATGTATCTATGAAATTTTGGATCTCCAAGGTCTGAAATTTCCTCTTGTGGTATCCCTTTGTGTCCTCTCTCCAAATCCACAAGTTTGATTGAGATTGGATTCCCCAAGAAAGAGTTATGCCCAATATCCCAATATGACCTGATTATAGATTGGTTCGTTAGAGCTGTATGAAGTGCCACGTGTCATTGTTTCGACATTTGGTTCTAAAAATGATACCAAACAAACTACAGTCCATCCTCTTTCTGTCACTTTTTAAGAAATTTGATTCTAATTCTCATAGAGAAATTTATGGTGATTTTTCCAAGGTCACCTGTTTGAGATGGAATTCAGGATCCTACAAAAACCCTAACTTCCTTGGATCATATCTCCGAAAATATAGATATAATAGATCTAAAATTCGTATACAAGGTTCATTAAGATTTTGGTTCAAATGGGGTTTAATTTTAGCTTCTAAAGCTTTGTAGAAAAAAAATTATAGCGAAAATGCCACGATGGCTTGTTTGAAGTAGCAAAACCCTTGAATCCAAAGCTTTGATACCAAATGTTATGCAACCAAGTCACAAAATAGAAAAAGAGATAGATCAATGAATTCAAAATAAGCCTCTTAGAGGGGGAAACCACATTTACATCACAAAAATGAACAATTCTTGGATGATTCAAATGACAAAACGTCATTTCTATATATAGGAGTCTAAGGGATCACAATATAATCAAAGTCGACATAACAATAATAATTTAAAGGCATAGAAATAACAATAGTGGGCTTCTAGGGGGCACACCAATAAAAATATGGGGACTACATGGGAACAACAATAACAATAACGGGGCTACACTAATAACAATGAGGGAATACACTAGTGTTATAGGGACCTAACACCATGCGAGGCTATCTAGATGAGGAAGAACCTGGTTCGTCTCTTCAGTTAGGGGATGGAGTCTACATTGATCAACGATGACAATAAAAGTTGTATAAAACTCTCTAAAATTTTTGTGTTTCATTATAGGCCCAAGCATATGGACATTAGGTACCATCGCCTTATATATTGTGTGCAAAGGAGGATTGTTATGTTACAATACATTCCTACAAAGGAGAAAGATGAAAACATTTGATAAAGGATTTTTCAAGAGGTAAGTTTGAGTTCCAAAGGAGCAGGATTGGGGTTGTTCAAAACCCTTTTCTTACTAAGAGGGAGTGTTAAATTGTAGAAACAAAGGGCTTCATTTGACTTGTGTCTTAGTCAAATGAAGAAATTTGAATTTTCACTTCACCAGGATGAGTTGTCAGGAAGTTAGCAAGAGTGACATGGCCAAATCACTCAGTTAAGTCAGTCAATTCAAGCTTGTGGGGTAGAAGTAGAGTTGTGTGCAAATTGGTGGCTAAGAAAGGGGTGTTATCTTTAGTGAAATTTAGTAATCTGAGCTTTGCTCTAGAATAGAGTCAATATGAGTTTAGTTGAGTATTTATCAATGTTGTAAACTCAACTGACTCTTAGTTAGTTAGTCAATTTACTAAAAATAACCCTAGTCATGTATGCAATTCAAACTACCTAGTGAAGTTGGAGAGAAAAGGCACATTGTAATCATTATTGTATACTAGTGAATGTACAGTGTTTGCACATAGCAAGTGAGTTAATTTCCTCAAGAATTGCACAAGGAAATAGGAGCCTTACTATTCTTTAGGAGATTCAGGAATTGTGCAAGGAAATAGGAGGAACGAGGAGGCCTATTTTGGCTAAGTATTTTCTAGAGCAGACTCAAGAGGACACCAATATTATAGTGCAAAGGGAGCTTCAAGCATTGAAGATTTTATTGTAATAAATTATTGTTTTCATATGATATAATGCAAACAAAGGAGGGGTTTTTCCCAGTTAGGTTCCCCGGTAAAAACTATGTGCATTGTGATTGCAGATTGCATGTGTTTCTATTGTAAATTTTTCTTCCGTGGAATCTAGTAGAATAAATTTGTGTTTATTGATTTTAGTCTGATTTCATTAGCAACTGCAAATTTCAAGTTATTTCTACAAATTCTTACCAAATTCACACTTGGGAACTTTTACATATAGTTTTCCTTTTTGTAAAACATCAAGCACCTTCTTAACATGAGTCACATGATCTTCCCAATCTTTACCATTCCCAATATCTACTGAAAACAAGTATATCATCAAGATACACAAGCACAAAATAATCAAGAAAAGGTCTAAAAATATCATTCATCACCCTCATAAATTTGGTCGAAGCATTTCACAGTCCAAATGGCATCACCAACCACTTGAACAACCCATGATTTTTCTTGAATGTATCCTTCCACACATTCTATTATGCAATTCTAACCTTGTGGTAGACACTTTGCAAATATAATTTGGTGAAGTAAACAACATTTTTCAACTGATCTAATAAATCATCAATGTGAGGGAGAGGGTAGCAGTTTTTCACCGTAATCTTGTTGAGTGCTGATAGTCCACACACATCCTCCATATGTGATCCTTATTTGGCACCAAGACTATGGGTGAACAACCAAAAACCTATACATACCCACATTAGCTAAAGAGGCATCTTTTTGGAGATGAATTTAATGTTGGATCTCTCTTTTTGGAGGGAACCCAATTGGTTCCTAAAAATTCCCACCATAGTTAGTAACAATCTCATATGATTCTTTCTTGTGAGCAGGGTCACAAGCCTGGAAAGCTTTAGATGCTTCTGCATCCTTTGCTCGCAACCATGAGCATGCAACTTTTGCTAGAGTTAATAAACCTCTTCATTTTACTTGCACTAATAATATTTTCATTGATATTCACATAGTGGGATATAATAATATACTCCACCTCATATGAGATGTTGTTTGTTTTCATGCTAGAAGAAGACTGCTTTCCTATCATACAAATACAAACTCCCCAAAACAATGCCACATATATCCATTGGTACAACATCTAGATCAACCTCATCTACAAGTTTTGATGCAATGACACACCTAACCCTAGATTTCTTGGTTACATGCAATTTTTCTTTGTCACATGCCCAACAAAGAGGGTATGGTTTTAGATGAGGCTTGGTCTCCAATCATAATTTTTTAACTATGGATTATGAAATCAAGTTTACTTGACAACCCAAGTCAAATTATGTTTCCACGTTAGTATGTTTCACCACCACCCTAATATGGAACATTTCACTCCTATTCCGATCATCAACAAGAGATTCATTTGTAGAACTTGAACTTGCATGAATTTCAGAGCTAGAATTAACATGAAGAGAACTATTACCTCATATGCCTATTGTTGTAATCTGCATCTCATCACCAAATTCAGATCCAAGATCTTGTTGCACAGTTGCCACTGCCTTTTACTTTCCCTTTCCACGAAATCTCTTTGGCTTCAACTCGGGATGGAACTTCCAAAAATATTCATCATCATGGCCTTCCTTTTTGCAATGTGTACAAGATGGATTTCCTCCTTCTTCTTTCTTGACTGTAGTTGTCTTCTTGTCATTTCCCTTTCCTTTTCCTTTGAATTTTTTGTTATGAGGTTTGGATGATGACTTCTTGGGATGATCCTCTTTTTCCTATTTACCCCTTCTTTCAAGATGGATGGCCTTCACACTCATCACATCAATAGTAGTAGGTTCAAACAACAATAAAGAATTCCTGATATAACTATGTAATGCACCAATATACTTTATTACAGTATTAGGTGAATCTAAAGGAATGCCCAATGTTAGAGCTTGTTTTCTAAATTCTTCCATGAAACTTTGCACACTTGGGAACTTGGCTTACCTCAAATTATTCCATTCCATTATGGCCTTTTGTCGATAGCCCAAAGGATAGAATTGACCTTTCAATGCAGAAAGAAATTCAGACCAAGAAGAAAGGAGTTTTACCACATGTATACTACCTTTCTGAAGTATTCTCTCCCACCAAATGAGGGCAGTGCCATTTCAGCCAAAGAGATGCTAACTAGATCATGGCCTCATCTTCTTTGATTTGTTGAATCCAACAATATACGTCAATACATTTGATCCAATTATTTAACTTTTTTGCACTACATTCTTCGTTAAACATGGGAAAGTCAAACTTTACATCTAACTTCAAAAAAAGGATTTTTAGAAGCATTCATATGCTGCTTGTTAGAATGATGAGAGAGAATATGAAGAAGAAGAGCATTCAGTAAAAGATGGAGATGGGGGTTCAGGAGGCTCTCCTCCTTCTCCTTGATTTATCAAAGCATTACCTTATGTTGTTTCTTTCTTCTTCTCATTCTTTACCATTGTCTTCTCATAATCTACAAACAATTTGTCAACTTTTTTGGCCATGGTGTAAAAAGCTTTGTGAAAATATTTTTCTTCTATTTTCCTTCTTCATGTTGCATGCCCTGCTTCTGGATCAAAGGACTTAAGTTTACCTTCACCCTTTTGGAGATTGTTCTTGGTTAACATTCACACTCACAATTCCCATCAATATTTGCTCTGATACCAAACTTGATCTGGAACGTTTACTTCATTGATGTATTCAAAACTGCATGTAAAAAGAGCATGAAAAACCACATGTGCATACACTTTAAAGAAGAGGAAAATCAAAGGAAACCATAAAGAGATAAGGAGCACACACAACTTGATAACGAAGTTCGTCTAATGCGGGCTACATCTCTAGGCTCTGCTCAAAGTGGGGATGCCTCTTCATTAATCTTAAAAAAAATCAAAATGATACCTCCAAATTTGGGGATGGCCTGGAAATGAGTTGTTCAGATGAAGAAACGAACCACACCATTAGATTCTTGGTGAAAAATTGTGAAATTCGAGTATAAAGTTGACCACTTTATGTCATTGCAACCTCTAGGCCTCTAGGGAATCTAAAATATTCCCTATAGGTTCTCTATGGAATATTTTGGGAATATTCAATCAATATTTCCTTGGAATCGTTCTCGAAAAGTATGCTTGGTGTGGTGCAATTACAACAACAACATGGTTCCATAGGCGACCAAGCAGGCATGCTCCTACCTCCCCTCGGCCTAATGGATGTGTGGTTTAAATAATGAATTGCGGGGCGATAATAACAACCACTTGGGCCACAGTAGTTAGCTAACGATTGTTAAGTTGTTGTATCTCTGGAGGTCATGGGGTCGACCCCCCAAACCCTCCACCATACATATATTTTATGTATAAAACAAATGTGTTAGTTGTGTTGTAGCTCCCATATACAACCTTGGATTTCTTACAAGACCAGTGCCTGGGCACATCTAGATTTGGAGTGTCTCAAATGATTCTCAGTAATAGGGAGACCTCATATATAGTTCATATATATGTATAAGAGAGTGGGTTGGTTCATTCATATAAATGAGTAAGACATGGATTTAAGGTATTTCTTCACATGTACAAATCACAGAAATATATGCATGAAATTATGGAGGCAAAGTAGTTCAAGGACTTATAGCTTAATAAGGTTTTGCGGAGCAAATGAGAGAGAATAAGGAGAAAGATCAACTCATCACATAGAGCATAAAACCTCAAGAATTCTACACTTAACACATAAAGCTTGAGGAATTAAGACTTTCTATACTTATTTGAGTTATAGGTAGATATAATGGATGAAAGAGGAAATGAATTCTATGATTCATGTAGCGCATATTTAAAGATATATTTTTTGTAATCCATATAGGCACATGCATTAATAATGTTGATACAAATGAATCCGTGAGGAAGTTACATGCATATGTATTAACATATTGATACAAATGAATCTACAAGGGAGTTAGAAATAATTATAGCAACTATGATTGCATGAATTGAGAGAAGAAACATGAACATAATGGGTTTTAACAGAGGAATAACATACTAAAATACTTGAAGGAGGAATCACCACCATTTCCTTGATATTCTGAAAGATTTCTATTACAAAGCCATACAATTTGAAAATAACATGTAGTGTTTTCTTTTAGAATTTATGAACCTTTATTGAGTGTTTCTTCCCCCTATTTATCTGGAGAGGAAGAGCATTGAACATTCATTACATCAAAAATCTTCGTCTGAGCCTCAGCTGTCAGGTTGACTAGCTATCTTAGCCAGGGATGGATTAGTGGCCCAAAAGCATTGCAAAACATTAATCACCTCATTGAAGGGAGGCACCTTACAAAGTAAAAATCAATCAATCACATAAGAATATCAGCAAATTTTTTTCATGCCTGTCCTATGCTCACTTCTGCTTCAGGTTGTAATTTGCTCATGGTATGGTCTCTTGTGCTGCTCAGTCGACTCCCTTCGCTTCTTCCTTTACTACTCAAACCATTCATCCTTTAAAGCTATGAATGGGTGCTATTAGTTTCATGTTGCGATACTAAAATAGAAGATTCCAGGGTGGTACTTCGTCTTTCTTCTGTATGGGGGCACCATGTTGGGTTTAAGTCCTCACAAGCCATGAAGTCCCTATTTACTTCTATCAGCGTAGAGCCTAGTTCTGTGTCACAAAGGGCGTTTCTGGATCAGCCCATGCTGGGTTTAAATGCCCCATCTCCCATATTAAATGCCTTAGCTACCGACCCACCGAGCCTTTAAAGCTTTGCAAAGCACTATCGACTCCCTAATAAGCCTGGTGATGCATTCATGGTGTAATACGAAGGACTTTTTGGTGCTGGACTTTATCACTAAAACCTCACGAAACAGGCAAGTCCTGATCCCCCCTAGCCCCTTATGATTTAGCCCCTTTTACTCCATGTGCCCGGGAGCTATGACCTAGGTGCTTAGTCCTCGGGTGCCAGGGCCATTGGACTTCCTGTTGGGGGTTTTTTCTTTGTTATATGAAATCCCAGATATCGACGATTTATAACACTTTCCTTTTATATCTCCCCTTGAACCTTGTGATTTCCGATTTACGGGATCGGGCCCACCTGGGGTCTCGCAATCACAAATATGGGAGAGATAGACCTCTTAATATTTTTTCATAGCATAGGTTAATTTCCCGGACACGAAATCTTCATAAGATATGACAAATAAAATATCGCATCTCAGAGGATTCCCCGCATATCGCAATTACAAGCCTAGAGGGACTACGATGGAGGAGGGCCTTGAATTGTGCGATAATCGATTGTGGGGTTTATGGTGTCATTACTGCCATGTCACACTTCCTGAGTGGTGACACGTGTCACCTGGAAATGCCCCCATAGGACCCCTAAAAAAGTCGAATCTGCGTGCCACGTGTCCTTCGTACTGCTACGTCATCTCCATACTACCACATCATGATGACATTAACTAGCCCATGGATTCTTAGTATCGATAGGACTCTGCCACATGGTGGAGAGAGAAAAGGGCCCATCCACCCTTTGTTTTTTGGTGAATTCCTTTGTTAAATAAAATCGGCCCTTCCCAATGCTTTAACAATAAAGCCCAAATTTTCGGCGATTTTGCACTATCAGCTAATTTCACCCCCAAAAATTCCTTAAGAATGGTAGTTTGGGCCCTCTGATCACCGATTTGTTGGTATTGCAAGGTTGCGATATCGCGGGAATGTGGGACTATGATATCAAGGGAATGTGGGACTTTGGGACCTGCTAGACTGCGGGACTTGGGGGATGTGGGATGGCAGGAATGCGAGATTGTGAGATGCGGGGCTTCCCGCTGCCGATCACCAATTATGCAGGATTTTTCTGCCTTAGACCTGTTAATATCCGATATGAGATATCGATGATCGGCTTATCATTGATTTCGTTGTGTCCTCCCCTGCTACCACTTCAGAAAAACGTCGATTTACGATTGTGATGAGCTCAACCCTTAGCGATTTTTCCTTTGTTTAGTGGCCTTGAAAGGGTAGATTTAACCTGCTCTAACTTCTGACCCAGGAGTCCGTTTTTTGACTTTTGCCTACCATTGGAAAGATTATTCTGAGCAATATGCAATGGAGAGGATCTTATGTGGCTTTGAGTGCTTCTATGACCTGGAAGATGGCTTTCAACTTCACTGCTCTTTGGAAAATTTGATCAACTGAAAACTCATAATTAAGTGAGTGACAACATTGGCTCCAATTGGGGACAATGTCTTGCTGGCAAGGTGTTGAGAACCTATGGACCAACAACCTATAGTTTTGGAAATAAAGTTTTAGGAACTAACCATTTATTGGTAGTTCTAGAGATTCATCGTCTAGATTCTCAAGCATGTACGTGTTATTTCCTCTTTCTTCTGCAATCTTGAAAGGGCCAAACCATAACAGATCGAATTTTCCATGTTTGCCTTTGTCTTCCATTCGGATGTCCCAACAAAGAACTAAATCGCCTAGTTGAAGATGTCGATCCTTAGCCTTCTTCTCAAACAGGGATTTCATCTTTTGTTGATAATTTGACAAATTTTCCCCCGCCGATTCTCTATTCTCATGATGCTTGACCAACTAATTTATCGTTCATGTTAAGGCACTTGGCTCTTCCTCAACTTCTTGTAGTAACCTCGCCAATGACATAGCTAATTTGATCGAGAAGACTACAACCTTACCATACACTAGCTCAAAAGGCGATTTCCCTGTGGATCACTTAGGGGTTACTCGGTTGGCCCATAGGGAAAACTTCAATTAGGAGTTCCAATTCCTCTGATTTTCAGTGATGGTCTTCTTCAGCACCCTCACCACAATTTTTTTTGAGGACTCAACCAAGCCATTACCTTGAGGATAATAGGTATTGGAGTGCTCAATGAAGATATTATATTTATGGTAGAAGTTTGTGAACTTCGTAGATTTGAAGACTTGAGCTTTATCATTGATAATTTTTAATTGAAAACCAAAGCGAGATAATATATTCTCCTCCATAAATATGATTACCACTGAATCCATAGCGTTTTTGGATGGGATGGCCTCTACCCACTTGGTGCAATAGCCAGTGGATGTTAATATCCA